>JACXGM010003408.1:0-24040 GCA_016801145.1 Umbra pygmaea
AGAGAGGAAGGGCACAGACAGATAGGGGGAGACAGAGAGAAAGGGCACAGACAGATAGGGGGAGACAGAGAGGAAGGGCACAGACAGATAGGGGGAGACAGAGAGAAAGGGCACAGACAGATGGGGGAGACAGAGAGGAAGGGCACAGACAGTCCAACTAACACACATTTTCCAACCCCCATCACCAAGGGGCATTGACCGTAGTCGGGGGCTAAGACCACAACACCAACTCTGGCACAACATTGATTGTTTCTATCTCGAAATATTAATAAAATAACCTGTTCTGCTTATTAAAACCACATTTCACATTTACCATTTCAAACTTGCCATTTTGTGGTTCTATGACGTAAAGGTGTTATGACACAGAGGTTCTCAGATACAATTTTTTTTTATCAGGCAAACAAACAAAGGGTCCCGACCCCTAGTTTAGAAAACACTGAGTGAAGGGTTACTTCAACATTATCCAGGAAAAATGATCACATTATATACATATCCATGAATTTCAGACTGAGGACAATTTTTTTTCATAGACAAAACCCACACACCTGTACCAGTACAAAATATTGAGTTCACCGCTTCCTTGAGATAAAATAAATTACTCTAATTTGCCTAACAATGTCCTTCATCAGTCTTTTTAATGGACCATGTATTCACTGATGAGTTTAAATAGTGGGAAGATTCCATAATTGATAGTGGATGAATTTATAGCAAATTCTGAATCAGTCATCCCTCAAGGCCCTGACACAAGCTGCCCCTTCTGCTAGCAGGAGCAACGCAATGCATTGGAATTGCCCAGGTGTGCCAGTGTGCATGCCTGTGAGATTGTTCACTAAACAACAATAGGTGTTTCTCACTAAACGGCAGACAGAGAAGGGTGCCGGTTTGTGCTGGAAAGCATTTCCTCAAATAGGTCTTTCAATGTCTTTCCTCGCTCGCCTCCAGCCTAGCACACATCCATCCCTAACTAACAGCATCCAGCTAGCGACGCACTGCCAGGTAGCGCGAACAGAAAAACAGCCTGGAATAAATCATACACTTCACATCCCATCCTGCCCTATCTCCTCAGTCTTTGGCTCTGATTGGCTCTGACAGCATGGCTGGATCAATGGGACAGGGCTTGACTGTTGGCTGAGGGACGGAGTGTTCCTGGATGTCCCATTTGACTATCCGCGTCTCTGAGAAATCACCAGCCCAGCCCTGTTGTGGAATACTAATCCAGACGCAGACTCCCGTCCTCCCCTCCCCTTCAGCCCCCCCCCCCACTCTACACCACTGGATCTGGTGACAGCCAATTCATGGAAGGACATGCCTCGACACCATTAATAACATGAGGCTCCGGTGTGTTTGAACATCCACCTGCTTCATGGGAATCCCCCCCCTACTGTTCATCTAGAAGCATCTGTCATGTCTCTGGTCTCTGGGTTGTCTGACAACATCTGCCTGCTCTGGAACCTTGTTCTGGTGCTCTGGATATCTTCCATTGATCAGCAGCCTGTCGTTACAGAGACACCTGGTGCGTGCATAGGTGAAATGATCAGCCCGACAGTGGCAGGCGTCACCACAGCGCTCTAAGACTTCTCTACCCAGCTGTGCCATGTGTGTCTGGAAGAGCAACACAGATTGTCTAGTCGTTGAATGTTGCACCCCTGACATACAAGATCCTTTGTAGACATGAACTGTCAATCCTTTGCATCTGACATTAATATAACCTTATAATATTATGTGACCTTAATATTACATTTTATTGCCACGTCTGACCTCCAACTCCCCTATTGGCTTGATTCTACTGCCTTGTCATATGGCTGGATTCTACTACCCTGTCATATGGTTGGATTCTACTGCCGTGTCATATGGCTGGATTCTACTGTTGTGTCATATGGCTGGATTCTACTACCCTGTCATATGGTTGGATTCTACTGCCGTGTCATATGACTGGATTCTACTGTTGTGTCATATGGCTGGATTCTACTGCCCTCTCACATGTCTGGATTCTACTGCCTGTCATATGGCATGATTCTACTGCCCGGGCATATAGTTGGATCCTACTGCCGTGTCATATGGCTGGAATCTACTGCCGTGTAATATGGCTGGATTCAACCACTGTGTCATATGGATGGATTCTACTGCCGCCGTGTCATATGGCTAGATTCTACCACTGTGTCAAAAGGCTGTATTCTACTGCCGTGTCATATGGCTGTATTCTACTGCCGTGTAATATGGCTGAATTCTACCACTGTGTC
This sequence comes from Umbra pygmaea, assembly GCA_016801145.1. NCBI lineage: Eukaryota > Metazoa > Chordata > Actinopteri > Esociformes > Umbridae > Umbra > Umbra pygmaea. The sequence continues at coordinate 2,241 of JACXGM010003408.1, forward strand.
ATATAGATGGATTCTACTGCCGTGTCATATGGCTGGATTCTACTGCCGTGTCATATGGCTGGATTCTACTGCTGTGTCAAAAGGCTGTATTCTATTGCTGTGCCATATGGCATGATTGTACTGCCGTGTCATATGGCTGGAATCTACTGCCGTGTAATATGGCTGAATTCTACCACTGTGTCATATAGATGGATTCTACTGCCGTGTCATATGGCTGGATTCTACTGCCGTGTCATATGGCTGGATTCTACTGCTGTGTCATATGGCTGGATTCTACTGCCGTGTCATATGGCTTGATTCGACTGCCGTATCATATGGCTGGATTCTACTGCCATGTCACATGTCTGGATTCTACCACCCTGTCATATGGCATGATTCTACTGCCCGGGCATATAGTTGGATTCTACTGCCGTGTCATATGGCTGGAATCTACTGCCTTTTAATATGGCTGGATTCTACCACCGTGTCAAATGGATGGATTCTACTGCCCTTTAACATGTCTGGATTCTACGGCCCTGTCATATGGCATGATTCTACTGCCCGGGCATATAGTTGGATTCTACTGCCATGGCATATGGCTGGAATCTACTGCCATGTCATATGGCTGGATTTTACTACTGTGTCATATGGCTGTATTCTACTGCCATGTCATAAGGCTGGAATCTACTGTTGTGTCATAGGGTTGGATTCTACTGCCCTGTCACATGTCTGGATTCTACCGCCCTGTCATATGGCATGATTCTACTGCCCAGGCATATAGTTGGATTCTACTGCCGTGTCATATGGCTGGATTCTACTGCCCTGTCACATGTCTGGATTCTAACACCCTGTCATATGGCATGATTCTACTGCCCGAGCATATAATTGGATTCTACTGCCGTGTCATATGGCTGGATTCTACTGCCCTGTCACATGTCTGGATTCCACCACCCTGTCATATGGCATGATTGTACTGCCCGGGCATATATTTGGATTTTACTGCCCTGTCACATGTCTGGATTCTAACACCCTGTCATATGGCATGATTCTACTGCCCGAGCATATAATTGGATTCCACTGCCGTGTCATATGGCTGGATTCTACTGCCCTGTCACATGTCTGGATTCTACCGCCCTGACATATGGCATGATTCCACTGCCCGGGCATATAGTTGGATTCTACTGCCGTGTCATATGGCTGGATTCTAATGCCCTGTCACATGTCTGGATTCTAACACCCTGTCATATGGCATGATTCTACTGCCCGAGCATATAATTGGATTCTACTGCCGTGTCATATGGCTGGATTCTAGTGCCCTGTCACATGTCTGGATTCTAACACCCTGTCATATGGCATGATTGTACTGCCCGGGCATATATTTGGATTTTACTGACATGTCATATGGCTGGAATCTACCACTGTGTCATATGGTTGAATTCTACTGCCTTGTCATATGGCTGGATTCAACTGATGTGTCATATTTTTTGGACTCTACTGTTGTGTCATATTTTTTGGACTCTACTGTTGTGTGATATAGTTTGGACTCTACTGTTTACTGGTGTTATTTGACCTAACAGGCCTGGTTTTACTGTTAGGTTACAACAAAAATGTATGGATTGAGAACCATTGCCCCAAATTTAGCTAAAAATCAAACAGTAACTTTATCCCTCAAAACCTAATCTTAACAGTAAACCTAACTCTTGCCTTAACTCTGTACCGTAAACCTAACCCCTTAGGTTACAGATTATATCATTCCAGCGCTAAATTAAAATGCTCTGGCCTTATTAACTATGCTGTATGATAAACTTTCCACAGCCATTTTTTGAAAAGGTTTGATGTGTACTGTACGTACAGTAAATGCCTAACACACTTCCTCTGCATGATATAAGAAGCACACCCAGTGTTCCTATTAATTGGTAACAGCACTGAAATTAAATGAAAAAAGAACAAAAAAATCACTGAAAAAAAAACTGAGAAACTAAATGCTACAGCAACACAGATTGAAGTGTGATAGGACTTTTTCAAATTAGGACTCACACATTCTGCTGCTGTGGCTTATAAACTGAACAATGACTCATTCCAGACTCTCCTCAAACCCAGATTCTAATCCCTTTCGCTCTACAACATCAACCCTGCTCTTTTGTCTTTCATTGAGCCTTATCCAAATTCAATATTTTAACATAGGCTACGCGGGTGACTTAGCACTGTACATAGGAAAATGTAAAGCTGCTACATAAGTAGAGAAGATTCTGTGGCAGTGGTGTGATGATTGGACCAGAACATAGTGGATGACGTACGACTCATGGTGTCTCCATAAAATGTATTTTACCAACAATATCTGAGACAACACAGCACAGCAGAGGGTAATGTTATGAGAAGGGTTAGAGAGGAGGGGTGGCTGTACATTTATGTGTCTGGATCAGTGTAATTCAGGGACAGCTGCATATTGAAAAGATTAAAAGTATATATAGGCAAACGATGAAGCAAAATCTTTTAAAATCAAAGGATGGAAAAAATAAAGACTTGAGGGTGTCCGGGTGGTGTAGTGGACTAAGTTGCTGCATTGCAGGCCAGTCTACATCATGATAGTCAGTGGTTCGACTATGGCTTCTCCGACTTTGCCCGGACACCCAGCACAATGCAGTGCAAATTGGCATAGCGCTGCCCGGTATTTAGGATGAATAAGTCAAATTATCTCTCGCCATGTTGCTCTCCAGCGCCTTCTTGTGTTCAGTTTGGTCACCTGTAAAATTCAACCCTGGAAGTACAGTTAGTGAATGTAATCATCCCCTACATCAGTGTTCCTCAAACTCTTGCATAAAGGGCCTAGTGTATGCTGGTTTTTGGTCTTTCCCTTCAATTAAAGCATAATTAGGACCTAGACTGCCAGGTGAGGGGAGATGCTAACCAATCAGTGAGCTACTCCATCATGCTTGTACAAGGTAAAAGCGAAAATCTGCATACACTAGGCCCTCCATGGAAGGGTTTGAGGACCACTGCCCTACATGAATCCTTTCCTGTTGGATGAGCAGTGTGAAAAAAATTGTCCGGCTCGGCGATCCGTATGGATGTGAGCGCCCCTTAGCATCTTGCATCTGTCCACAGAGTTGCAACGCTGCCGAGAAGGCAGGGTCAGTGGGGAATTGGACAAGACCAATTGGTCTTGTTTTTGTATTGTTTTCTATACATAGCAATATATGCTAAATAACGTTTCCATGGAAATGTTAAACCTTTACCTTAAAACAGTGGAATATGTTTGTTTGGAGTTGGTGTTGTATGGTAATATGTGTTGGTATACAGTGTTGTTGTGGTGGCACATGATGTGGTGTTAGATGACGGGTGGTCTATATAAAAGAATGTCTCGTGTAAGATCAAAAGTCTCTATCTCACTACTTTTATCACTGTTTTTCTGGGTCTCTCTTCATCTGTCTCTGTCAATATCTCTTTGTCTCTCTCTCTCGCTCTCAGTCGTACAACAGTTTTTCCTAGCTCTAACCAGGAGGCATTTTGACTTCACAACAAATTGTCGTCATTTACAATAAAGAGAACTAATGAGCCATTCATGAGAAGATACACTTTACCTGAGAGGTTAACAAGTTATTACTACATAATTATGGATACACTGGAACAGGTTTCCTCGTTTCGCTACCAGGCGCTTCACAGCAATGCTTTGTGACAAGGAGGTGAAAGTTTATAGGATCGAAAAGCAATCGCGTGAAAATGAATAAAATATTGGTGCATAAAACACAAACCTTAACATATTTTAATCAATCTGTTGATCAAAAAAGCATGGAGTTTTGTGATATATTTCCATGTAGCTTATTTGGAAACAGATATGAACTAAAATAACGATGAAAGGAGATTACCTCTTTCTGCATCAGCACATGGATGTCTCATCGCAGGCAAAACCAGGTACAGGCATCTCACAGAGACCGTCGTGGTACATACAGCATGATAGGAATCAATGGAAATATTCGATTGAACTATAAGTGAAATAATAACCAGATGGAAGCATCCTCTCGAAACCCTTTAACCACTTAGCACGAACAGCCCGGATATTAAAGCGGCTTTACGGCAGGCCGTAGACAAAATGAAAAACCCAATGGGATTATTTATTTTGATTATGGTAGAGTAAGTGTTGACCTTAATTGGTGTAAACGGTTGTGACTATCTACAAATCAACAAACTCATCCAAATCTCCTGGTTAGAGTATTTGGCCTGATTACGCAATACCCTGTGCTGAGTGACTGTATCGGCCCTCCAGCGTTAGCCTACACAGGCTAATGTAGCACTGAAAAGAAATACCATGATGGGGGGTTGGACCTGCTTGCTGCCAGTCTGGGAACATTCACTGAGCTCTGCTCACTGGCTGTGCTGTGGAGGGCCTGTTACTGTGGAGGATTTCCCATGTTATAATGCCTCTGAATGGCAGGCCAGATCCTCTCAGTGGAATTGAGCTGAACAGAAGAGAGGTCACACTGGATGTGTGTGTTGTGCCTTCAAGGACCACCTACACCACCCACTCTCTGGTCCCCAGGCAGTGGTGCAAAACCAAGGCAACGGCGGTGGGAAGTTTCATTTCATCCGATTTGATGGACATGCTTGACCTTTTTTAAAGAGACAGCTCAATCAACACAGGGAAATAACATAATTTTTTTCACAAATCTATAGGGAAATCACAAAACACGTTTGAGTGTTCCCAAGACGTTAGGTGTGTTTCCTGAAATATAATGTTGGATATCTATCCGAATTAAACGGTGCAGATCATCTTGGAAAACACAAGTTGTTATGGTCTTCAAAATACCTGTCCTGACCTTCGCTCACCTGGGTACGAATGACCTTTACTTTAATGATTGCCAATCTTCTCACAGTATGATCTGGGAACCTAGAAACCTAACATTATGGAAGCCCTAAATCCAAAAGCTGTATGATATGTGACTTATTTTAGAAAAGTGAGGAGGTACGTAGATATGGCCAGATGAAACAGTTTTCTCCTTTATCTCACTTCTTTTGTTTCTCTCTGCTCCTATCTAACCTCCCCACACTTCTCTGCTGTGAATTACTGTACATCTCTCTCTCTTTCCTTGCTCGCTCGCTCACTCCAGTCCAGACTCCCTGCATGGTACGTTTAAGAACGGGACTTGTGAAGCCTACGAGTTATGGGTCTGCCAATGGCACTTAATATCTTATTGCCCCCTGGAGAAAAATGAAGAAAAATAATTTAGCATGTTAAGTGAAGGAGGGCCAAGCCTCATGTCGTCTTGACCCAAGTCCAACGCTCTTCTGGCTAAGGGTTAGAGAATTCATTAGAAAACTGCAGGGGAGGACTTTAAAGCAGCATGATTTATAAGCATACTGGAGGTGGTGGAAGCTCCTTTCTGTTAAACCATGACTGCCTCGTGAACAACCAGGGTTAGGATGGGCCCCAGGAAAGGCCTAGAACCCAAGACATACAGTAACGCAATGGAAGACAAACGATTCTCACAGTGTACATAGGACAATTAAATAGAACCTAACTTCCATTAATCAGCAATAACTCGCAATAACAAAGCTCTGGGTTGACTGGGGTGCTGCATATCGACTTACCTCAGTACACAGGAATAGTGTCCGACGTCATGCAGTTCTGTGGGTCTGAACCATATGGCATCCTCCTCTTTGCTCATTCTTACTCCATCAAAGGAGATTGGCTCCTCGAAGTCCCCATGTCCTGTACTTTTATACCACATAAGGCTTAGTCCTACACTCTGAGAGTGCGTGTAGTTGGCTCGGATATATCCGTAGAATAAAGCACATTTAATCCTCACTGGTTCCCCCAAAAGCACTTTGTATTTCAAGTAGTCCACCGACCAATCCGTGCAGTCGTCCGCTGAGGAAAAACAGAGGGGAAAAAGTAAATTAATAGGGCTGTCATAAGGCCGCTGAAAGGGTGTTATAATGAGTATTACACATCTAAGCACATTTTGTTTGAAAAAGAATATAGGAAAAGAAGCTGAAATACATTCAATGTTAAGGAGTCTTCAAGGGATTGTACATTGCTGGAATTGCTAAAGTCTTAGCATTGCCAGCGTTGGTCTGACCATCATCAATGAACATTTGCGCTCAGAAGAAGTGTTTCATTTGGTGTTTTCTTCTCACATAAACCTATTCAACACATCATTGCTCAGGTTCCGCTAAGCACACACTGTAGGACATCATCCTAACCACACACGTCGGCACTTTGTGCTAACCACATACTCTAGCATATTGTGCCAACCACAAGCTAACACATTGTGCTAAATACACATTCTAGCACATCATGCTAACCATAAACTAGCATATCCGGCTAACCACACACTCTAGCACATCCTACTAAACATGCACTCTAACATATCGTGCTAACCACAAACTCTAGCACATCGTTTTACCCACATGCTAGCACATCACGCTCAATACACCCTCTAGAGTATCTTGCTAACCACATGCTAGCACATCACGCTAATCACACCCTCTAGATTATCTTGCTAACCACACACAATTACACTGTGCTAACCACACACTCAGGCCCGTGGGGCTGACCACATACTCTTAAAAGGAAACGTTCTGAGAGGGTGATTTTTGGGTTCTTCAAAATTAAATGTAGGAAGAGCCCCTATGAGCTCATCCAAGAAAGTTTTCATCCAATAACTAATATTTAATATTTTTCTTGAAGAACATATAAAGAGAGCCTTTTATGTTTCATAATGTACAGGCACAGTAGAAAAGGCCAAATAAACAATCTAACCTTTCTAATAAAACACAAGTGCAGACTGGTAGCTGCAGTCAAATGTCCACTGGACCATGCAGGAGCACCAGCTGTGTCCTGGTCAGAAGCACAGAGGCGTAAGTTAGGGGGAGGGCAGAGTCAGGCAGAGCTGTGATGCCACAAGCACCTAGAACAAGAACAAGGAGCCTGGAGCACGCAACTGTTGACCCGGGGGCAGACAAGAGGTGTAGAGTCACGGATGGCTACCCCACCAGACCGCATGTGTATTGTCCTCCAAAAACTCAAACCAAAGTGATGCTGCTGTATTACAAGATATGTGAAGCATTTTAAAGTAATTTAAAACTTCCCAATGCATAATTCCATGCTCTCTCTAGCCAAACATATGCATTTTTTTCAGTGAGAATTAAATACTAACATTATTTAACTTAATGACACGGGCACAGTTGTCAAAGCCATCCAAACTGATTGGCAATTAAGGTCTCATCCAATTGCATGTTATCGTCCCGGGAATTAATCACTCCCATCTAAATGGCCCAGATACAGGTCAACACTGGCCACACATGGTATAATGTAACACCAATATGACCTCATATTTCACCCACCTGTCTGCAGTCAGAGTTCTATAACCCAATTCATACATTGCTAAATAAGTCAATACTGGGGAGTCAGAAAAAAGAAATTCTTGATGCTCCAGCTTGGCCCACAATTCCCTCCTTTCTTTGCTCCTCCCAACCCCCCTCCCTACCTCTTAGGCATCAGCTGCTTGTTTGGATATGATTGGGCTGTTTGGAGGTTACATATACCACGTTTTGACCAAAGCTGGCTCTGGTTCTGAACTGGTGCTGGTTCACAGTTGGTTCAACATGCAAAACGTCTCAGACCCTGTTTGTTTTTCCACATACTAGAGAACCCAGAGAACAATGTTGTTACATCACATATGTACGTTGCCATATGTCTTAGCTTTTCCAGAAACGCTAGCGCCAACTTCAAGCATAGCAACTACAATGGCGGACTACAACGTCTTTATGCAAATGTTTCTCTTGGATTTGTGATCCTGTATTGGGATCAGAATAATATTTTTTCAATCTTTGTGCTATCTTTCTAGTTTTTAACAATGGCGGTCACAACCTTTCCGTCGTGATGTTGGTCACAATAACTCAGCCCCCAGTTCCTGATGTAAGCACGGCATGGTTAAAGAACAGTTCTAAACCAGCAAACATTTGGTGCCGCTCTGGAACCAGTTTTCCTGGCCGAGAGCTGGTTCTTTAGCTGTCACAACACAAAGAACTTGGGTCTTCCAGCTTTATGGACATTTTCTATTGAAAACTACGAAGCGTAATACAGTGCCTATAGAAAATCATCACACCTTCAAAATCCTTACCTTTGGACACATTACACCCTAGTGTCATGGCTAAAGTCATGCCTGACATGAGCCGACAGTCGCCTTGTGTGTTTAAATGTTTAGTGTACTCTTTAACCTGACATTCAGATCATTGCCCATAATTATTTAGTCCGTGTGTGTATGTCTATTTAAAGTCTATACCTGTTCAGTAACTCATCACCATTAATATATAAACTGCTGTGTGTGTCATGTTATGTCGGTGTTTGTTCTATATACGGTGGCTACTATTTCCGAGGGTAGGATATTATTTATTCCAGGCAATTGCCTGAAGGCTTACTATTGAAATGTGTACTGTTTATTCCAGGCTACTGCCTGAGTACTTACTAGCTTAAGGGACACTGTTCTTCGATTGCTTGTTTCCTGCTAACCTAGGGATTTCTGGATATTATGCTGCGTTAGCTATTTGCCGCAGTAAGCTTGGTTCCAGTGTTATATATATATATATATATATATATATATATATGTATATAAATTACTTACGAAGCGAGAATCTTTCTGTGCACCTTACATTTTTATTTTCTCAGTCTTTTGGTTGTTTCTGATTTTTGTCCATATAAGTTCTTCATTCATTAAACACCTGCTATTGAACTACCGCATTTGCCTCCTACTGGTTGTGCATGGCAACACAAAGAATACATCCTGGATGGAAACGTGATTTCAAATGGGCTCCGGGGAAAAAGTTGTGGAAAGGCACAAGTTAGGAAAAGGATACCCACACAGTCTCGTTTGCCCTTTCCAAAAAACACTTGGAAGATTCTAATGCAATGTGACAAAAGGTTTTATGGTCAGATGAGACCAAGTTTGAACTTTTTTGACAGAACTGAAAGCACTATATTTGGCAAAACCAAACACAGCACAACACCCAAAACACACCATGCCTATTGTGAAGCATGGTGGTGGCAACATTATGATGTGGGGGAGTTTCTCTTCGGTGGGGACTGGGCAATTGGTCAGGATTGAATGGAAAATGGATGATAAATACAGCCTAGTTTTTGAGGAAAACATGTGGCACTCTGCTCTACAGCTTAAGATTAGCAGGTGGTTCACCTTCCAGCACGACAATGACGCTAAACACACCAACAAAAAAATATGCAGTGGATTAAGGATAGGAAGGTGAATGTCCTTGACTGGCCAAGTCAGAGCCCTGACCTAATCCAATTGGTAATCTGTGGAAGGACTTGACAGCAGTCAATCGCCACTCACCATGTAATTAGACTAAACTCTAACAATTCTGCAAGGAAGAATGTACACATTAAAAAACTGTACAAAACATTTTTAAAAATATTATTTAAGGTACTCTGGTGCATTCCTTTAGGTTTCACTTCAAGGAAAAAAGACATTAGAGATGCTAACTGAAGCAAAGATTGCAGATTGTCCTTACAGATGACTAATGGAATTGCCATTTATTTGATGAGTGAGTATTCACTTGATATTGTTTTGATACAAAATGTAGGTTATTTATATTACTTGAGGTTAGTAATTTTATTCTAATTTGATAGGCTATTAGTCTATAAATAAAATGGCAACTATGAAATTTACTGAATATAGATAAGCAATAGCCCAATTTGAATGGTGCTTTATGTATACACTTACTGTGTCCATACACCAATCACATAATAGGCAAATTAATAATAACAAAAATAGTTTATCGAACCTAAAAGGGAATATATTTTGCTTTACACTACATGGGGTATTTGTAACAATTCCTCCTGTGTTGCTGTGTGTTGCCATTATGATATTCCATTATTGTTTCCTCTGTGTTTGTTTAGTTTCTAGTATATATGCATGGTCTTCCATTGTGTTTTTCTGTAGTATTTTTAGTGCAAGGGTGTCAAACCAGATCCGGAAAGGGCCTAGTGTCTGCAGGTTTTCGCTTTTACCTTGTACCTGAATGATTGAATGTCAGTAATTGGTTAGGATCTCGCCTCACCTGGCAGTCTACGTCTTAATTGGGCTCTAATTGAAAGGAAAGACCAAAAACCAGCATTCACTCGGCCCTCTGTGGAACCGGTCTGACACCTGTGTTTTAGTGTATGCTACAGTAGGTCTTTGTGGTTCTGTGTTAGATTTTGGTTATCCATTCCAGGTTTTCGGTTTCTCCCGACTGTGTCTCTATATCCTTATACGGCCCTTTCAGTAGTAGTTAGGTTTCGGTTCAGAGTTCAAACCTGGGTTACGTTAAGTCATTAGTTCACTATTTAATCCCGTCTTTTCAGTCCCATGTTGTCGGTCATTGTTTCTTGTTTGGTGTTGTTATACGTGTTTGCCTGATTTGAAGAGTTTCTGTAAGTAAAAGTAAAAGTACAAGTACAAGTACAAGAAAAGGGTTTTGCGTTTCATATTATTTGGGAAGTACATGTATATCTACTGTTGAGTCTTTGGAAAGTTCAAATGCAAGTGTAAAGTTAAGATATCAGGATCTCCTGACATTTTGTTGTTTTTGTACTTCAGTCAAAGTCTGCTTAAGTAAATTAAAGTTTATCAAATGATAGTGTGCACTTGTCACCTGACTACTACGCAACATGGTGACAGTATTGATGATGGATATACATGAATATGTTGACATTGACCATGTCATTCATTATTTACACCATATAGTAGTTTAATGTAGTTCTGAGAGCAGAGTAATGGAGGTTTTACAGCTTAGCAATGAAGATTACAATAAAATAACCTCTCTGCATTTTAATTTGTGACTTTTCACTGTGAATATGAAATTAGCCTTTCTGTAAGCATTACTATAATCAAATTCAAAATTTACCTAGTCCCATACGTTTTGTTTTTGGCCCACCCAAACTGCAAATCCTGGCTACCTGCCTGGTTGGGATATATTAACTGATGCTCTGAAAGCACAGGGTTTTGGCATTCAGAGCTATGGACATGAACTTTGAGATATGATCGTCCCCTGAGATATTGACTGCCTTTTTGCAAGGTTACTGAAGGGTCCACATTTAATAGTATCAAAGTTGTAAAGTATCTAGAACAAAACAAAAATATTACCTGGACAACATGAGCCTCCTCTTTCACACCCCTGAACACCTACTCCTCCATTGCATTTTTCAATCACCCCCACCCCCATTAAAACAGCTGGCGACCACAGCTGCCAAACAGTCAACAGGCTTTGCTAATTGTGTCTCCATGAATGTTTTATTTACAAAAGAAACAACTCAGCAGCTAATTAACAGGGGGGTTGTGGGAAATGGGGGGTATTATTCATCCATGCCGTTTCATTTAATTCTACTGCGGCTGAATCCTGCTGTCTGGGTGTTTTTATGAGTGTGATGGTGCACTCACGCTGGGTGCTTTAAAGAGAGGAACAGAGAGGACTGGACTGTTCTCAGAGGCCTAGTGGACCGACACGTCATGGGGATTATAAGCTGCCATTCTGATGTGAAGAGCCACTTTGATCCTCTCTCTAGTGTTCGAACGTCTGATGATGTCGTCGGCGCCATGTGCATATCCATAAAGCCGCGGTTCTCAAACCTCTCCTGGGAACCCCCAGTCGTTCCATTTATTAGATTGGTGGATCAAGAGCTGGTGCACCTGAATCAAGGTTAGGCTATAACAACATTGTGAGATGGCTAGAGATCCCCTGGAAATGTTTGAGAACCACTGGAATAAAGAATACAGGAATTCAGGGACTGTTGTTAATTACTTATAATTACTGTCTTGAAAACTAAATTATAATTTCAATTTTAAGACAGTAATGGCTTTTGAAATCAAATGCCATTTATTGTGTATGTGATTGATCCTACAGCTGCTCTTCCCCAAGTCACTGCAGGCATAACACTAATAATATAAACAATTAAAATACCCCTCTAGACAATTACAGGAACAGTTCTGTATTTCCCTGAAAATAATACTTGAAGGAGAACAAGGATCAATGGCAATTAATCATTCTAGGACTTCACTGTGCTCTGAAACAGGTGGAATGCAACTATTTGTTTGTGGCCAACAATAAAGATGTATCTAGCTGGCTATTTTTGGCTGGTACTACTGCTCACAGAGATGACCTAATTTGGACACAGTCTACATCACAGCATGTGGGAAATCGGCTTTGGACTTATAAAATTATAAATCACCAGTCACAGAATGATAATATCAATAGGCAATGAATGTCACAAAACATTAAAATGAGAGGACTGTTCCTTTAACATATGGGTATTGGGTGACATTTCTCAGCATGACTTACAAAAGTGCAACTTTCCTCCCCTTGTTTCCATGGCAACCCAGAAACTAACCTTGCTAATCAACAACTGACTAATTAACATGGTTTGAACACTGTGGCCGTTTGTAACTCCAAATGGAGGGTTACCATAATTATAAGATCATTTTGACAATAATAGAAACATCAATCCTAATCTTGAATATTTTCACAGATTCAGTAAATCACTATTGAATTTGTATATGTCTAATACAATGTTCAAATTATAGATAAACAGTTATTACTAAGTGAGAGCCTTTGACTAGTCTAAAAGAATAGAGCAACATTCAGGTTTAATTTCCAATGGTATTTAAATTATTTAAATGTTACCTTTATTTTACCAAGCAAGCTGACTGAGAACATGTTATATTTGCAGCAACAGCCTGGAGATAAGAGGGGAGTGGATCAATGAGCCAATTGAAAGCTGGGGATGATTAGGTTGCCATGATGGTATGAGGGCCAGATTGGAAATGTGTCCAGGACACCAGGGTTTATACCCCTCCTCTTACCAATGGTGCCATGGGATCCTTAGTGGCCACAGAGTCAGGATACCCATTTAACGTCCCATCCGAAAGACGGCATCCTACACAGGGCACTTCCAGCACCATCCCAGGGAAGACCAGACCCAACCCTGCTTAGTTTCAGATCAAAACCAAATCCCATAAATCCATGTGCCCTATTCAATATCCCTTAATCTTACCCAAATTTAACCAATATCCCTAAAATTAACTTAGCCCTAAACCTAATAGTAACCCCAATCATAGCACTATACCCAACTGTATGTTTAAACCTACATTTAAGCCCTGAGAAAATAATCCCAGTTGGGTCCTGACAGAAACCTTGTGTGCATCAATTTTTCAGGGTTTACTTTCTTCGTGGGGACACACATATACACAAAGACCTGGAGAACCCCAATAAACATTTTCATTACAAACCAAGCTGTTTTCACAGCGATACGTGGAAACATAAAGCCTCATTATTTATGAAAGTCTGTTTAACTTAACCCTAACCTTAACCTCACTTTACCCTAATATTAACCTCAATAACCTAGCATGTTATGCCTGAACTAAATGTTCCCCAAGTACTTTAAATTGTGACCGATTTGTCTACTCTTGGAAATGTTCTGGTAGGAAGGCCATTCAATACGTACGAAAATGCTCACATTTTCATGGCCATGTCGTAAATCCGTCTACAAAATGCGACAACAATTCCCATTATGTAAGGTTACGTAGGTATTACCTAGAGAACAGGTAGTACAAACACAAACATACACACACATACACTTTAAACATTTGTCTTGGCTGCAGAAATGCAGTGACTAACGGGGATCCAATGACACAGACACACAGGGCACACTATGACGTGAAACACCTGAGGCCTTTTCTCGATTGTCTTATCAGCTAAGATTAAACACGCACCATTATGTCTACATTCAGTCATTTTTACAGCTTTGCTGGTCTCTCCCTCCCCCTAGATAAATGTCCCCAAGAATGATGTCTTTGGTCAGCCGGCTTCCTGCCATCTAGGAGGATTACCATGCAGAATGGTTTGCCTGGTGAAGCCACTGCTGCTGGGTCATCTAAATGGTGTGTTTGCGTAAAAATTTGAAAACTGTACATTATCTTATTGTATTAAAATAGAAATACACATATTATTTAACTCAATATACTGTATAGCACTATGGCAACTGTTTATATTTGAGGAATTACGTATGTTTATAATGACTGGTTTTAGTATACATACAGTTGTACAAAGTACAAAATAAGAGTACTCTTCGTTCAGCTGATTTATTTGAGGGGGGATGTTCGTAGTTAACACCAAAATTATTAATAATGGTCACTAGCTAGTTATGAACTCCCTTACCTTCTCATTTAGGTTTTATTTAGGATCCACAAAGAAAGCTTAACCGTGATCTAGAAATATTAAATAAATATTTGCCTATTTCAAATCTCCTGTTTATTCTTAAAAATATTTGAAAAAGTGGTCTTCCTGCAACTCAATGCTGTTCTAAAGACTAATAATACTTGTGAAAATCTCCAGTCTTACCACATTTGTGGAATGATCTGCCAACCCATGTGAGAGTCTCAACATTTATGTCTATGCTGAAGACTCATCTCTTCAGTAATTTCTATGATGTAGTGTAGTCTGGTTCCCCTCTCTTCACTGGGTTATCCTCACTCCTCACAGATAGTCACTGGCCTGCTCATGTTTGCCCCATGATACCCTATGCTTGTGGGATGGGAGTACACTGTGTGGACTATACTCTACCCTTTTAGGGTGATTGCGGTCCGTTGGTGTCCCTTTGGTGGTGTGGTCTTTGCAATGTGGGTGTCTCTGAATCATGCCTGTCTGGTCCTGCCAGAGGTTTCTTTGTGCAGGACCACGTCTCCAGACTCCTGTCTCAGGCCCCAGGTTTAATGAGGCAATAATTTATATGGCGAGAGACTAGGGTCATTCTATCCATTCTCAGTCCCCACTTACATTTCATTGGATTATGTGACGGGACGAGAGACAGTTTATATACAATTGTAATCAAAATTATTCAGCCCACATTGCATATCAGATTTATTGTCAAAATGTACAGCCTTCAAATCAACAAAAGAAATTGAAATATCTGAACACAGTGAATGCTTCAAGTGGTTCCCCCAAATCAAATTGAAAATGCTAATCATAATGACTTCTCCAGTCTCAAAATGATTCAAACCCCTGAATAGAATCATTTACAACAGCACAGATATGTAAAACAGGTGTTGTCTCAAGCACGCCTGATGCAACTGTAGAGACAATCTTCATTAGTTGCACCAGGTGTGCTTGAGCTGGGACACATGAAAAAGCTGAACCGGCTAGGGGTTTGTTGAGTGTCACATTTCAATGCATGTTATAAACATGGCTAAGACAAAAGAGTGATCCAAATATCCCTTCGCAGACAAGGAACAGGATACAAGAACATAGCGAATGCACTGAATGTTCCCAGAGACACCGTTGGCATAGTTCACAAGTTCAAAGTTAAGGGAACAGTGGTTATACTACCGGGATGGGGCAGAAAAAGGAAGCTATAGACAGTTTCACAAAGATTTCTGAGACAGCCGGTTGTGAAAAACCCTAGAGTGACTGCAAAAGACCTGCAGCAAGACTTGGTGGCAACAGGCACTGAGGGTTCAGGGAGCGTAGTAAGGCGCATACTAAACGCATGTTTCCCTGCCAGAACTCCAAGAGGTACACCAATACTGACACAATACTGACACAATACCAGTTAAGCCAAAAGAGGACTGGCCACCCCCTTGAATCTGGCCCCTCCCTAGAATTCTTCCTAGGTTCCACCTGCTAGGGAGTTTTTCCGGCCACTGTGCATCACTTGTTGTTGCTTTCTCTTTAGTGTTTTAGGCCGGGTGTCTGTCAAAGCACTTTGTGACAACTGCTGGGCTTACCTTAAAATAAATTTGATTGATTGATTGAACCTCCCAAAAAGGATGCAACCAGTTTTCACAACTCTGTACATTTGTTGTAGTTTTTACCACACACACGTACTGTACATACTATACATACATTATTCACTCATTTTAGAAGTTAAAACATGACATATTATCAAAGTCATTACTAAGTTTGGAGAGAAGGTGGTTTAGGTCTTAATCTGTGAAAAATACAAAGTGGAAGTAGGAAAAACATTCTGAGGGCAACCCATTGATTTTTCAGTTTAACGATTGCCTTTTGCAAAATGTCAACAGTTTAATTGAGTACTTACAGCAGTGAGGAGGAGATATTTTGGAGTCTAGACATTTTACCTCTTCAAAGTGTATTCTTTCAATCAATCTATTTGTATAGCCTTATTCAAGATGGGCATGTGGTATGAATAAGGCAAATACTAGAAAGCTCACTCACTCACTCACTCACTCACTCACTCACTCACTCACTCACTCACTCACTCACTCATTTAATCACTCACTCACTCACTCACTCATTTAATCACTCACTCACTCACCCACCCACCAACCCACCCACCCACCAACCCACTCACCCACTCACCCACTCTCAAATCAGCCAGTTTAGAAATGGAGGGTTGAAAGAGGCTTCTCATTCATTTTGGTTCAGAATTAGAAGTAATATGAGAATACAACCCCAGTGCTTAACTGGATCAAACTCAATTAACAGGTCCCTGGACCGCGCTTACGGGGGCCGGCCCGGAACACGAGTGGTGAGGGAGCACACCGGGTAACCACTGAATGATTACCATGCCGACTGACTGATTCTCCACGGGAATATGTGTAAATGAAGAAGTGTCCCGAGGTTACTAGGACTGTAGCATGTAGCATCGTCCCAGCACCAACACCTGCTGTGAAGCTCATTGCCACAGGCACCATTTCATCCAATGCTTCCACCTTCCTGCTCCTCAGGTGGCTTTGGTGAACACAGACGACAGACTGCATCCACCAGGTCATAGGAGGACACACATGCTAACAGTAAACACACAGAGATTGACATTTTACATAGTATCTCTTGCCTCAGAACCACTTAAAACTCTTATGAATGTAATGTAATTTTCCTAACAGCCAGACATGGTTGTATTTATTGTTATTATGGGCTGCACAAGGCCTCCATATGGTAAGGGGGTGTTCTATTAAGCTACTGGTCTGTGGGTGGTACAGTAATCTCCTTTACAT
The DNA here is from genome assembly GCA_016801145.1 of Umbra pygmaea. Classification (NCBI taxonomy): domain Eukaryota; kingdom Metazoa; phylum Chordata; class Actinopteri; order Esociformes; family Umbridae; genus Umbra; species Umbra pygmaea. Next base: position 19,223 of record JACXGM010003408.1, read on the forward strand.
GAGTCAAGTAATCGCTTAAGGATGTCCTCTACCGCTGCAGGACTGTATGTTGATAGAAATATGCAGTAACTAATGGGCTGGGAATCCCCATTCAGGTGAACCTACAGGAATTCTAGTTCCAATTCGAATCACAAAACAAGACACACACGAATGCAGGCGCATTCAGACGCACCCTACAGTATTGGCATAATGGCAACATCCAATCTGCGAGGTAGTTAATTCCTACTCACAACCGAGAATCATTGACGATAAAAGTGTGACATTTAGGGAGTAAGATGCGGTGTTCCATATACTAAACTATAATGATGTTGTCAATAGCGTTTCAGAGTCATCCCATTTTAACTACAACAAGTCACTTAACTGCAGACTTTCACTTTAAACCTTCTTCTCTAATGGCTTTGCATGATAACGCATCCACAAAAACACACGTGTACACACATCCATGTTACTAAGCCCTTCCCTACTGAGCGGGGATGTCGCTTTCTAGCTAGAGGGAACTTCTGCACTTCACGTGTAGCAGGTGGAGGAAAGGTGCTGGCTAATCTCCACCTTCCATTTTCCGAGTGCCTCTCACTTAAGATGCAACTGAATATTGTGTGCAAAGGGTCTAATCTACCAATCACGGCCTTCAGGGGATGACTTAGATGATTTACTTTCCTCTGGTGGTCTAAAAAACAATGCATGTGTTCTAAAGGTCGTGCTACTCCCTCTCTAGTAGGCTGAATTTGAATGAGTACAATTGCAAAATGTACATTTGGTACAGTAGAGACACAATGTTGCATCCCTAAAATGTTCCACTTTCATGAACCAGTAATCAGAGCCCAATGAAAAATCATCAGTCGTTCTGGTTTTCTACTGATATTTTTTTTTGGGTAAAATTAACATTTATTCCATAAACTACTGGTAATATTTCTCCCAAATTCCTTTTAAAACTAGTTTCGTTCAGAGCAGAAAATGGCAGAGAGGAGTTAAGAAATCAATATGTGGTGAAATAATTCTGATGTTCAATCATAGCATTCATGCATCTTGGCATGCTCTCCACCAGTCTTTCACATCGATGTTGGGTGACTTTATGCCACTGCTGGTGAAAAAAATCAAGCAGCTCGGCTTTGTTTGATGGCTTGTGAACATCCATCTTCCTTTTGGTCACATTCCAGAGGATTTCAATAGGGTCCAGGTCTGGAGATTGGGCTGGCCATGACAGCGTCTTGATCTGGTGGTCCTCCATCCACCCCTTGATTGACCTGGCTGTGTGGCATGGAGCATTGTCCCGCTGTATAACACAATCCTTAGAATTGGGGAACATTGTCAGAGCAGAAAGTTTTTTCCAGGATAACTTAGCTTGCAGCTTGAGTCCAGCCTTTCTGAAGCACCCCCAGATCATCACTGATCCTCCACCAAATGTCACAGTGGATGCGAGACACTGTGGCTTGTCTTCCTCTCCAGGTCTCCGTCTAACCATTAGACAACCATGTGTCTGGTAAAGCTGAAAATTGGGCTCATCAGAGAAGATGACTTTACTCCAGTCCTCTAAGCACTTTGTGACAACTGCTGTTGTAAAGAGGGCTTTACACATGTAGTTGATTGATTGATTGATTGATTGATTGATTGATTGATTGATTCCTCTACGGTCCAATCCTTCTTTAGCAAACCTCAGCCAGGCTCTTCCCTGCTCCTCATTGATGAAGAACCTTTTTCTAGCTTACAATTTCAGCCCTGCCCCTAGGAGCCTGTCCTCACCATGCACTTCACCCCAGCTGCTATTTGCCATTCTTTTTGTAGGTCACTTGATGCTTGTCTGTTTTCATAAAAGTGCATGTGTTTTAAGAGAAGAGTTTCTCAATACTAGAGGTGAAGAAGACGAATAATTGAACCCTTCTTTTCCACACTCAAACCTTTCCTTTTCAACTCGATCGCCATGGTCAATAGATATCTTTTATTCCAATTACTTTTTCAACAAAGAATTCCATTACATTAACATGGCCCCATAACTCAAAATCTGTGGCAGTTTCACGGAATCGCCGAAAATTCTGTGATGGGCCCATGGAAGTGATGCATTATATTAAGTGGTACCAGCACATGTGTTGTAATGGTTAAGGTTAGGATCAGGAGATGGGAAAACATTATATTAAGTGGTACCAGCACATGTGTTGTAATGGTTAAGGTTAGGATCAGGAGAAGGGAAAGCATTATATTAAGTGGTACCAGCACATGTGTTGTAATGGTTAAGGTTAGGGATAGGAAAAGGGAAAACATTATATTAAGTGGTACCAGCACATGTGTTGTAATGGTTAAGGTTAGGGATAGGAAAAGGGAAAACATTATATTAAGTTGTACCAGCACATGTGTTGTAATGGTTAAGGTTAGGATCAGAAGAAGGAAAGACATTATATTAAGTGGTACCAACACATGTATTGTAATGGTTACGGTTAGGATTAGAAGGGAAGACATTATATTAAGTGGTACCAGCGTATGTGTTGTAATGGTTAAGTTTAGGATTAGGAAAAACATTATATTAAGTGGTACCAGCACATGTGTTGTAATGGTTAAGGTTAGGAGCAGGAGAAGGGAAAACTTTATTTTAAGTGGTACCAGCACATGTATTGTAATGGTTACGGTTAGGATTAGAAGGGAAGACATTATATTAAGTGGTACCAGCACATGTGTTGGAATGGTTAAGTTTAGGATTAGGTTTAGGAGAAGGGAAGACATTATATTAAGTGGTACCAGCACATTTGTTGTAACAGTTAAGGATAGGATTAGGAGATGGTACGGGAACACTGCATAAATGTTTAAATGTGAGCCTCACTTCTGTGGGCCCATCACCCAATTTCATGAAACTGCCAGAGATTTTGGGGCCATGTTCATTACCTGGAATTCTGTGAGATCAGGTTGAGTTTTCAGGAACTACTAGCACTTTTTCGGCCATCCAGCTGGTTCTATTTAAAAAATACAGTGATGACCACAGTAGTGGTTTTCATGCATTTTCTCATTAAATAAGATTTAGTTCCAGTGATCACCTAATCAGGACCTCGTTCAGTAGAGTGAGGTGTGCCTTTGTTGGAATTCAACACACACTGGAATGTGTGAACTGGTTTTATTCCTAGCCATGTGAGATGCCAAGGGGAGCAATGACTCTGTGTCATTTTTCAATCAAGTGACTGGCAGAGTGCTGCCACTTCATTATCCTGCTGTGGCACATGACATTGCTGGAATAAAGACCCACTTAAAAGAAAAAACTTGAAGGAATAATGGCTAGCCAACACAAAGCATAAGATACCCTCCTTCAAAGCTAACCTCAATTAAAAAATGTAATAGGTGCTGGTGATTTAGTCCATCCACTTAGAAATACAGCTGGAATGGTAAATCAAGCACACCTGAATAAGAAAAAACTGCAAATTCTGATACTTTCAAGTCCTTTTTCAAAATTCCCATTAAGTCTGCTTCAATTAGCCACTGGGGTTTATGGGCTTTGTCCAGGCGCTAATAGACTTTCATAATAAGAACTGGAGGTCCATTCAAAGGGCCCAGCTATTAAAATTTGTAAATAGAACCACAGCTTGTTTATCCCACCCAGACGACACCGGTTGCCGGGTTCATGCCGTAGTAATAGTGACATTTACATTTGCCTGTCCCGCCCGTCTCCCTGAACAGATAAAGCATGTCTATCTCGCCGAGTCCCTTGTGCGCGTTAGGCTCATGGCACTCTATCTTCATTCTCCGCTTGTCTCTCTGTGTCTCCGTCTCCCTTGACAGCCCAACTACCCTCATTTATATGCAAATGCTGCCCAAAAGAAAGATTGTTATTTTTCCATCAAAAATAAACACTGCCATTCGCAATCCTATTGGCTTCCGTGTCGCTTTTCCTGCCTCCTGTGATTGGTCACGTACTCTTGAGTGGGGCAGTGCTTTCTCTCTCTCACTCTGTGCCCCTCCATTGTCTATGTCTATGTATATATATATATATATATATATATATATATATATATATATATATATATATATATATACGCTGTCTCTCTCTCCATGTATATATGCTCTTTTTTTTTTCTTTTTGTCTGTCTCTCCTTTGGGCACCTTGGTAACCAATATCTGGAGAAGATGGACAGGGGGCAGATGGGACAAATGTAGGTGCTCAACTGAGGTAGGTGCTCATTCTGTTTGGGAGCCAGGAGTCGCTGAGTGGGTGGGAGGGCTCAAGTAACATGGGGGACCCCATCAGACATCCTTTCCCTGACATTTGGACCACAGCATGAAGCCACAGACCTACATTCATTAAAATGTGTCTCCATTGTGCTAACGTAACACGCATTTGTAAAGTTACGATAAGTCCAACGTACTGTCTCTGCTCTGTCCAGAAATTTCCTCTGGAGGTAAAACTGACAGAATTACTGACAGGAGTGATTGCAGGCGCGCCGTACCAGACCACACTAAACAGCCAGAGAAAATTAGCCCTGACGATTCAGAGTCTGTCGATATTGAGGTAGTGTAAGCGTAAAATGTGCAGACACACAAAGCATTCATTCTCAGACAGCAGAGCATGGCCAAACAACACGCGGCAGATCCATCAGTGACCCTGCCTTGACCTGGGTTGGCAGCCTGTTAGGTCTGGTTGTTTACTGTCATGTCCTGTTGGTGGTGGATATTAAGGGTTTGACTTCCTCCTCCACCCTTTTAAGACCCCCAGTTTAGGGGCACCTCTGCGTTCCCCTGGGTACTGGATCTTTGCTGGATCAGACAGCTTTGGCATAATGTCATCATATGACGGCCTAAATACAGAAGCCAAACTGAAAGCTGTGTTCCAAAGGGTTCCTGTCA
>JACXGM010003408.1:24140-42055 GCA_016801145.1 Umbra pygmaea
GAGAGAGAGAGAGAGAGAGAGAGAGAGAGAGAGAGAGAGAGAGAGAGAGAGAGAGAGAGAGAGAGAAAAAAAACATTTGGAACACAAATACTGCAGTAAGGTCTACAGTATCAAGATTTTAATGGTATAAATCTGCACTTCAAGGGAGGTTTCTACTATCACATTAAAACAAGAAAGAAAAACTGATTTTATTAGAAGTGTGTTTGATAGAGAGATTAAATTACACAGTGGTGCATTGTTTTTGGGAAAGTTAATGATTCAATTACAGCACAGAGTGGGAGATAACTGCTAATGTAATGTTTGCTGCCGTGCGCCTCGATGCAGCTCGTAGTCACAGGTGAAACGTCTATGAGCCAAAAGCACAACAGACACATGAAGAGCAGTCATCTGGAACGTCAAAGAGCCGCTCAGACATTAGAGGACATTACTGTCAACCGCTGCAAACTAAACTACTTGCTACTCACTGATTAGAGCCATCTTGTTCAAAACGAAACAGCAATGTATAACTTGGTTTGATGTACGGTGAACCGTTAATGACCAATATTACTCAATAACACAGGCTAGGCTGAGCCAGTTGCGTTTCTGGCAACTCTGGATATTAAAATGAAACTTGTCTTGATATTCTCTATGTAGGTCATCCCCTTTCCACCGTCTGGCTGTATTTATCAACAGCCACACATGACGCTAACACACTGGCCACATTATCGCCTTGAACCAGGGCACAAAATCCCTTCACACACAAATACATGGGTACGAACACACACATTCACACACATATCATCAAATCCTTCGTCCCCAGATAGAATGCCCATTAACGAGCCACTCATTTCGTTGATTTAAAACAAGCCGTCTTATTCGCTGCAATTAGCGGCTGGCCCGCTGCTCGCTGATAACTCCATAACTCATAACAACCATGCACCTCTCCTCCCAAAAAGATAATCCACGTAAGAGTGGGAGTTAGAGCTCTTTGGTGCTTAAGAAATAATAATAAAATAAACTCAACAGGATATGCACCACGTCAGCAAATTAGGGCTTTAATGAAAATGCAGTTTACAATAAATCCACCTGGAGGAAGAAGGGAGAAGGGAAAAAAAAGAGAAATCTTGGCAAATGCTTCTGACATTTGCATGCATAATTCATTTACTGAGCTATACTACTTAAATTGAACGAGGGTCTTGGAATCTGGAGAAATACTGAAATAATGGAGTCATTTCAATGGGATTGTCAGTTTGGGGGGTAGATTTCATGTGTCGGGGAGACAGGCTGCAGTACTATGGGGCACTAGCCATTGATCACATTGCTGAAGCAAATCAGGCAAAGATGATTGTTGTTGTTGTAACCACGGCACTTATTTCGACAACTTCACAAATGTCCCAAACACCAACAAGGCAGACAACAGGACAACTGCCAATTAATGCCACTCAGAGCGACGCCGGCTGCCTCCTTCGACAGCGACATAGGAGCCGGGTTACAAAGTGAATATAACAAACACAATACTTTCCTACTGAAATGAGTAACCAGCTATAGGCCTATACATGCAGAATGTGACTGAGACAAGGAAGCCGAGGAAATTGATGTATTTGTTTCAGAGCTATTTAGAATGGGTCTAATTTAGTAAGTGCTCCCTCAGCAAGCCTGGTCTGCATAATGAATGAGGCAAGGCTGGGTCAGAAGGCAAGCCGCTCTCTACCACACAGCTGACAGTATCAGTATACAGGATATTGGCCCCTACTGAATACAGAGGCATAACTACAAGACAAGTTTAACCTCATATTCATGTACAGTAGGTTTGAATCAGATTAAAATACATTGTCACTGGATTACTAAGGCACGGGTATTTACTGTACAGTGCCTTCCATTGGCTCTATTACGGTCCGGAGAAAAGAGCTCGTATCAAAAGGATAGGGAACTTTAGCCTCAGTCATTCATTACAGACAGTAGTGAAGGTCAAACACAATGTCCTTGACTCCATTCAGGAGTTTTAATGAACTCCAAATTAACAGAATCTAGTTATAGAAACCCAATTTCCCTCAGCTGAGCTGTGAATGGATGACATTGTGTCATTCAGACGGTACGGAGTTTGAGGTTTCATTATCGTCATCAAAAGTACATTTTCATAAAGGATAGAGGCATGCCCTACCAGACATGTAAATTACTAGGCATATCACACCCCAAAAATACAGAGAAGTAATTCACAGTGAGGTCCAGAGATACTCTACATCAATCTTTTAGGTACACCTACACGGAAATGTAGCCCTATTACAAACAATGAGTCATATGGCTATGGCTTGATATATAAAGCAGGTGGACAGGTATTGCAGCATTAAATGTTAGAATAGACTAAATGAGCAGTGTAATGACTGTGGCGGAGAATCGTCTATGTCAGAAATGGCCATCTACCATGATCTTTCACAAACACACGCCTGTTCTCATGCAATTTATGTGTAACTGTACGTAATGGCAATTTTGCTGCATTATATAGACAGACTTACATATGCACATACCAGTTTTCCTTACTCAAAGATGTTCTGAGGGCATTAAGATTATGATTGATTCGTATATAGCGCTTTTTTTCAAGGAACCCAAAGCACTTTACAGATTGAGAGGGAAAGCCCACCTCATCCACCAATTAGGAAGGAGGGGGATTATTAGGTGGCCATGATTGAAGTGAAGTCTGGTTGGGAATTTGGCCATGACACCGGGACTAACACCCCTACTCTTATGATAAGTGCCATGGGATTTGTAATGACCACAGGGTGTCAGGACACCCGTTTAACGTCCCATCCCGAAAAATGGCATCCTACACAGAGCAGATGTCCCCATCACTGCCCTGGGGCAGTGGGAATGATCTTTAGACCAGAGGGAAGAATGCCCCCTACTGGCCCACCAACACCACTTCCAGCAGCATTGGTCTCCCATCCAGGGACAAACCAGGCCTGACCCTGCTTAGCTTTAGAAGCAAACCAGCAGTGGAATACAGGGCGCTACCCAATCCAAATGGAGAGATGGCAGAGAAGAGGCGGGAATTCAGGAAGTTTTTAAACTACAGTGGACAATAAATAGAAATGCTATCACAGTGCTACAGGAAGCCAGGAGTTAGCCTTGTGGCTATAGCATCTGACAGGTAACATAAGGTTACCAGATCAAATCCCAAGTTGTCATTGGAAACATTTTGAAATGTTTTACTTTTTAATAAAATTATCTCACTAAATAAACTAAGTGCATATTAGCTGCACAATTTATGGATAGTGTTTGCTTACGGTTAGGTTAGGGTTAGGTTAAGTTTAGAGTTCGGGTTAGGTTAAGGTTAAGTTAGGTATACTGCCTTTTTTACGTTTCGTAAACATACAAGGCTATAAGTTTCCATGAATCCGGACAGCCTATGCACACCCATGTCTTAGGTATAAAAACAATGTTGCAACGAAATTAAAAAAATTCACATTGTATGTGAAAACAACTTCTTAATGAGCGAGGTTGTTGAAGAATAGCAGTTTGCAAAATCTGAGAATGCAAAACTCTGTAGTCATTGTTGGGCTCTTGTTTTGAGCTAAAAAAAAAAGGTGGATCCACTGAGAACTCAATTACCAACACTGGACAACTAAGTAATGGAAAAACATTACCGGGTCAGTTCAGTTTTGTGCTATCACTGTGGAATGTTTTTGACACTTGTTGAATTCACGCCCCAAATAATTCAATCTATTCTGGAGGGTGCGTCCCGGTACTACATACAGTATGTGTACCTAATATACTGGCTACTCAGTGTAATGAATGCAATGTATGTCAAATCCTCTTTGATTTCAGTCCTATTGTAACTCCACCATGTTTAAGCATGAACGCCTTCCTCTGACTTTCTACTGCTGATGTTAGTGAAGCTGTCAGCCTCCATCGTCTCTTATTTAGGATATATAGCCACTGAAATGCCATCTTACCATTTATGAGCATGTTTACACACTGTGCTAGATCAATTGTTACTAATTTGACAAGCCATTATCCTATTTCTCCAAAAGCCAGCCGTTAATGACTCCAGTGGATGAGGAAAAAATAAATTAAAGTCTGCAATATTTCTGTTAAAGGATGGATATGATTTTTCAGGGTGAAGTCCAAGGCATCATAGGTATCTTCCATCTACACAAGGGCAGGGGTTGGTTTACTGCTGAGAGCATATGACCTTGAGCAAGACAAATAACCGGAATTGGTCTCAGGTTGTTGCTTCAAAATGTTCTCAATTTATCGGGATAAAGAACGATAATGGGATATATAAGGAATAAGGCACAAGGGGTGTGGTGTATACATTGTAGAAAGTATCTATGGAGAAAAATGTAAAAAGTACTGGCAACAAATTCCCAGTAATTTTTCTGTAATTTTTACAGACATTTCCTTTAAGATATTAACAGAAAGTCCTTACAAGCACAATAGATGTACAAGTAATATCAGCTCTATGTGTTACTGAGCGTGGACATTTACTGTGTTTATAAAGTAATTCCGTTATTTTTTTAAGTAAATGTCCTTAAAATAATAGGACAATTAATGGAAATGTGTTGCCAGTGCATTTTACTGTTTTTTTATGGAAATGATTTTGTAGCCAATATACCATGACCAAGAGCTGTTCTTAGCTCCGATATATTCCGGATTGCCTGGATGCAGCGCTAAGCTGTGGTATATTAGCAATATATTACAAAACCCCCAGATGCCTTATTGCTCTCATACATTGGTTACCAACACAATTAGTGTAGTACAAGGTGATGCCATATGTGTAATATATGGTCTCATTAAATGGGGGGATTGAAACCTGAATGCTGATTGGTTGATAGTCATATTATATGAGACTAAATACCACAGGTATGAAATCACAACATGGTCTTATTGAATTGGCGACCAGTTTAAAAGAGCAATAAGGCATCTTGGGGGTCTGTGCTATATTGCTAATATACAATGGCTAAGCCCCACGCTGCAATGTGCCTAAGAACAGCTCCTAGCCATGGTCATATACAACACTGCCTTGTGACTTATTCCTTACATATACTGTACCATGGCTATCAGCCAATCGGTTTTCAGGATTCAAACCAGCCATTTTAAAAATATACTGTATTGTGGTCATCACTTAATGATTTTCTAGGGTGATCCCTTAGTTACGGCGGTAGTACTCAAACATCTCTTGGAGACCCACAGTCGTTCCATGTATTAGATGTACTCCAGCGCTAGCACATCTGAATCAACTTGTCTATTACTTATGAAGCCCTTAGCTGCTTGATTCAGATGAACTAATTCAGGGACACAAAGACATTGGGAGATTCCTGGTGGTTCCCAGGAGAGGCTTGAGTGAGTTCGTCCATTGTAATGAAAGTGTAGCCAAACGGACAAAAAGTTATGCTAGTAAACTCTGGATGACAAAAGTCTGTGTAAACCTGGGAGATACGCAAAGACAAATATATAAAGCGAGTGGTGAAGAGGCAGTGAAAAATAGAGATTTAGAGCATGTAATAAAGACAGGCAGATAGAGGTGTACAATGGGTGATAGAGAGATCACAGTTTAACCATCGTCCCGTAGCAGTGCATGTTAATACATCCATACTGCAGTGTTCCATCCATGCAGCAGGCAGCCAAGGTCACATGGGATTACCATGCGAGGCAATGACTAAACAGCGTGGGGTGCGATTAGGGAGGACACCCTCCATTTCATCCCAGCCATCCGCTCGGCTCTGAACGGTTAGGAGATCCCTAATAAACCCGACGACTCTTTTCCTTCCATTCCATGAGAGACTGAGTGGGATCCGCAGCATATATGAATTCAGATTAGACGCAGAAGAAGGTTTTGACGCCTGGCTCGGATGACGTCGCTGCATCCGTGATCTCAGATCGTGGTTCTGTATGGACAGGCGGCATGGACAGAGGAGAAGTTAAGGTCAGTTAAGATCAAACCAATCATGCCCGTCCTCAGGATTAGAACGGATGAGGCAAATTCTTTGTCCCATATTCTTACTTCATTTTTAAATAAGCTGTGTCATTAATAATGTATTTTAGTGCAGCATTATGGAATTAACCCCCCCAACCCAGCCTACCCCAACGCACTGCCTGCTCATCTGACTGGTCAGGTTAGCACATACAATGTTCACACACATGCCATGAAGCATTGTGCTATGGGCTGCTGGTAGAAGCAGATGGTCACAGACCATATGCCCCTGAGCTTACAGCAGTGCTGAGAAGAAGCCCAAGAAATACACGCAAGCGTGCAATGAATTAAACACACACACACACCTAAGAACGAAGGTACACACACGCATGGCCGTTGCCAGGCACTAGCACAATGTATTTTATAGATTGATCTCAACCTAATGGAGGCAGTAAAAATTTAGATTAAACATTGTCAGTGCCTTTACAAATCCTTCATCAGACCATCCAGTGCCATCTATTCTCCATTTAGGATATGCTAAAACCAACCAAGGTTGTATGCAACCGCCGGGTACTGTTTTCCAATAAACATATGGAAAACTGTTTGCTTTTAATCCATCCGGATGTTGTTCAGCAAAAAAATAATGCAGAAAATGCAGAAAGTAATAACTACTGTATCTTTAAATGAGTCTCTTCGTTGATGTCATATCCCAATAAAATAGATTTTTCTGAAAAAGCCTCACTGAGCTCAGTAGAATATTAAAAGAAGTCTAGAACATTGGAGGACTTTTGTTCAATTCAGCATATCATCCAACTTTTTGTTTTCAATATTTTACTACTATTGAATTTTTAGTCAGGGTTGGAGTGATTATTGTGGAACAAATACTGCAGATACTGACATATGTTTTGTAGGACTGTATAATGGAATGTGGCCTATGGTGATCAAGTGGTTTGCTGCCTCCAGTGTACATGTACTGATGCAACATGGGTTAGAAACTGGCCTACTGCCCTTTCCATCTTTCACCATTTTTCTGTCGAATAAAACTTTAAATTCCCAAACAAAAGTGTATCAGACATGTTTTTTTCTGGCATGCAATTTGCTATAGACAAAGAAAATGGTCTGGAAAAAAGTGATGTCACTCCGCTGAATTTTTCAATCCCAATGTTGCCCTTGAGGCAAACTGATTGGCCATCCCTGCTCCATCCCATGTGTCTAAAAGAAAGTCCTGTAGCAGAGACTATAATGAGCTCTCAGAGCATTTCAATATATTCTGTTATCACATGAACCTAGTAAACAGCTTCGAGAGATGAGCTTGACAGCGCCTGTTCTATAATGACTTTTTTTTATTGGGATTAATCTACCCTGCGGTCTTTTCCCACAAATAATTAACTGACACTTTCATCTTGTTTTAAATGGCATGTTCATTAACTGATTTGTGGCATCCACTAAGAAAATAGTCTAATGTTTCAGTTAATGAAAATAAACTTGCAAATTACAACCGACACCAAAAAGCAATCAAGGGAAACTTAAGGTTTATGTAATGTTACAGTTATGGAGGTACACAGAAAGGATCCTGGGTAATGTTCTAGAAACACACAATAACATAAAGATCACATGTAGGTCTCATATTTATTTTAATTATCTCTTTCTCTGTCTTTCTAAAACCTACAGTATTTATTGTACCTGAACATAGACATACAGCAAGTGGGTTTTTTGTGTGTGTGTCCCTGTTGAATTACATACAAAATCTGACTGATAAAAAGTCAGTGTTCCCCTCTTCTGTAAATAGAAACAATAAATTAACAAAATATTACAGTGGCTAAGATTAAGAAGCCCGATGGTCCAGGCGAAATGTACAGCCATAAATAACCTAAAATCAAATGTACTAAATTTAACACCTCAGTAGATGAATTATCGTTACCGCCTGCTTTCCAAAAGCCAATATCAAATACTGCAGCCCTGTGGTCAAAGATGCTTAATCTAGCTGTCAAGAGAGTAGACATACTGTATTTTAAGAGCACTTTCCTAGCCCCGCCTTCATTCACAACATCAAAACTGTCTGCGATTCAGTCTGCTGTTTGTCCCTAAACTTTTTCGGACATTGAAAACAAATTAAACTTTGAAAGCAAATTAAACATTGAAAGCAAATTAAACTTTGAATTTTTGGATGCCACATTTTTCTAAAGGGTGTAGGCCACCATATCTGTTGAATTGTAATATAATCAATAAAACGATTTTAATTAATTCCATAATAATATAATAATTATATAATTATATAAATATTATATAATTTTGCAGGTTTTACAGTATAGTATATACAGCCGTCATCCATCGTATTATGTTTGGCTTTGGCTTGCATGTGACTTTCCAACAAGATGTTCTGGTACTTCCTGTAAATTATATTCTTTATCGCCCACCTGCTAGGTCATTCCACTGTGGTTTACCAGTCTTTACACCCTCTATTCAAATAGTGATATAAACATCTCCAAGTCTTATATAAGTCTCTCCAAATCTTGACCCGGCTTTAGGCATCAATATCAGAGTACACCCTTCACTCCTTCATTGATGCCTAGTGGGTTTAGCGTTGACCAGCCGCTGTGGTATCCTGCCCTGTGCAATCATCAGTTGCCACCTGCCCTCCACAGAGGTTCTACTTGGCTCCAGGGCAGAGAGGCTTGCAGGAATGATCATCAGCAACCCCTGTCAACCCGATCACCCCTGTTCCAAACATTATTTTAAAGCAGGAGTAGAGCAGGCGAGCAACACGGGTCAATCATGACCGAAAGACCTCCCCACCTGAACCGCTTTTTCTGTTTTTCTTACACTCTGTGCTGAAACTAACAAGACTACAGTATGCTCACTAAATCATCGTAAATGTGTGTCAATGTTGTGTTGATATTTGTGTATTCTATCAGTGTTGTTTACCGCTACAACCACCATCCCACCAAGTCAAGTGTGTAAATATACTTATCGTTTTATGGAAATTTTGATTCTGAGGAGTGGTACATGGAATGTTTGCTGAATCTGCTGAAAGGTAAAAAGTGATCTTACCCCACAAAAAATCATTAAAACCACAATTTTTCCTTAAGTCCACAGCGCCTACTTCAGCTGGACCATTCAATACGATTCCATTTACCATAATATTAGACTGAAGAAACAGCAAACGATCATACGGTGTTTACCTGGGGCCAGGGCTACCAATGTACAGGCTAATCTGAGGTTGGTGCTAGCAAAGTCAGAAACGGGAAAGGCTAGAGAGCATGGAGGTATTGTTATTCACGTTGGCACCAAGGATGTTAGGATGAAACAGTCAGAATTTACCAAGCAGAACATAGCTTCTTCGGTATGTACACTAAATAGAAAGATGTGACAGCATCATAAATCGTATATATTACTGGACGTAGCATCCGGTTCGGCAAAGTGATGCAAATGGGGAAGTGCCTTAAACCTGCATTCTATCTGAATTCCAGCTGGGGGCGACACGTGTGGTTGCAAAAGAGGTCAGTTTCTGTAGAAGTCTATCAGAATAAGATTTACTTCACACTTGATTTATTACCTCAGTAACCATTTTCATAATGAGTTTATGGTCCCAATCGCTAGTTTTAAGTTTTCTACATTACAGAATGATGTTCATTTTTTGAAATATGGTCTTGTTTATTTTAAAATCAGTGATAAAGCAGAAGGTGTTTTAGAGCGTGACTATGGCGTTTGGTTATACAACAAGACAATCAAAGGAGTCGGCTGTTCAGTTTTTCCAGTAAGTAATGTTACATTTTGTTTTACATTTTGTTTTAATACTGTTTTTTGTTAGCCAACTTTAGCATCCCAATTAATATCTGTTAGCTAGCTAGATTACTACTCCCTCTCATCTAAAATCGTCACATCCGCAATCAAGATGTCTGCACCCGTAACGGCAGATTAAATTACTCAAATCAGATCTCCACAAACCAATGGGTGAAATCACACATGCTACGTCCAGAAATTAACATGGTCTATAGTAAGCATTGAGTAATTGTCTCTGGCCCCTTCCTATTTGGGGTAGTGATCTACAGCAGACTCACACAACTCAATCACTGGCTGAAAATGGAGTTCTGCCCATCACATGAGATATAGCAACATAGACAGGAGTCTAACTCCAATAACCTCACAATGAAATAAGGTGCAGGTTAGGCTGCAGGCCATTAGCCAACCTGCTAGTCTAGTGGAGTCTGCCGCTAGCATAGGCAGTGAAGTGAGTTCAGTTTTCCCCATTGAGACTGACTACACCTCAATCTATGTTGATTAAAGCTAAACAAAGTGGTGTTCAGCCCTCCACCATTTCTGTCACGAATAAAAAGTTTGCAATTACAAAAAAGACACTCACTTAAAAATGGGACTATTAAATATTCAATCCCTTACTTCAGATTGTCTCATCTTACCAAAAAACTTTTTGTTGTAATCCACATGGCATTAGATTCTTCCAAGGGTTTACTTGCTAAGCACAAACATGACTCCATGTGGCCCTTTTTCAGAAGAGGCTTCTTTCTTGCCACACTGCCATATAGACCAGCTTTGTGTAAAGCTTGTGAGATTCTTGTCACATGCACAGACTGACTCTCAGCCATACAGACTTGTACTTCAATGTTGCCATTGGCCTCTTTGTAGCTTCTCTGATCAATGTCTGCCTGGCTTGATCATCTAGTTTGGAGGGATGGCTCATTCTATGCAAGGTGTTGGTGGTGCCATACACCTTCCACTTCTTAATAGTGCTCTGAATGGTAGTCAAAGAAATAGTTAAAGTATTTTTTTGTATCTTTATACTAACTTGTCCCTTTCCAGAACTTTGTCCCAGAATCCTTTTGCAAGCACCTTTCCAACCATGGTGTATTCTTTGCATTGCAATGCACTACTAGTAATGGACTCATCATGGAACAGCTGGAACATCTTATGAAGTATTCAAAACCACTTACTATTAATATCAAGTGGGAGCAATAAGCATATGGTGTGCGATCTGGGAAGTGACTGGTCGTACCTGAGCAACTTTATAATGGTTTATAATAGGGGTTGATCACTTATCCAAACCAAGTATTTTACAATTACATTTGAAAAATTGTTCAGATTTTTGGTAATTGTTATTGTCACTTTGATGTTAAGGGTAATACTGTGTAAATACAGCTGGCAAATGTTGGATTTAATTTATTTAAAATTCAATGGTGTCATGTGATAATGTTAGGATTTTGACAAGGTATGCTTTTCTATAGGCACTGTATCGAGGTACAAGACTTAAGGTACGCCCATTCTAATGTTTGTAATATGTAGTTGATCCTAGGAGAACCCAAACCCTTGGAACATGCTTCAGGACCATGTGGCCTGTTGACTCTTTCCTGTATCTGTCTTGTGCCCAACTCGCTGTGCTGGTGCTCACGTCACTGTTGTTGGTGATCACATTCTCTGCCTAGAGACTCCAGCTGTACCTCTCCAGAGCACATCATATTGTCTCTATCCAAGACCACTGAATTGTTTTGATGCTACAAATGTTGAATATTTGATCACTGTCAGTTCTGATGGTAGGGTATTGAGACAATCAGCTGGTCTATGATTAGCTCTCAACCCAAACTTCTGACACATAGTATCCTTGTTATATCCATGTTTACAAAGAAAGCTATTATTAATATTATTAAATCACTGTTCCCTGAGACCTTCCATGAGCGTGTGGAGGTGTTCTCAAATAGTTTGCCAGGACATAAATGTTGGTGAGGGTGGGGTTAGGGGCATTTATTTTTTCTTAGGTTTGTTCAAGTTACTCAATCAATCACTTGATCATTTAGTTCAGCAGTTTAGTTGGTATCTACTTAGAACATGTTTCAATGGCTGCAGAAATAGGTTTGGCCACCCCACACATAGAAAATAAAAGTACTTCTATGTTTAAAATGCAGTATGTGATTTTGGCCACCGGTCATATAATTGGCACTGTTGAGCCAGAAAAAGGTCCCAGAACCAGACCAGAGCAATGTTACAGCACATTATCAATGTTACAGCACAAGCAGTAGCGTAACTGGATTTTTACAGTAAAATATTACAATAAAATGGTTTCAAAGGGAATAAAGATATAGAGTACTTGAGCTGTCATAAAACTACCACTGTGGTTTCAAATGTTTGTGTTGACAGATAGCAGTGCATAACGTTCACAACAGTACTGAGTCAGTACAGTGAATAAAGTGGATACTGTATCACAGTTAACTTCAACACAGTTTTAACTAATAAATAGGTGTTCTCCTGTAAATCTCATTCCTTTTCCAACATGGCATTCATTATATAATCACGCTTCTGGGGATCAGTTTTTCGGTAATCTTCCCCTTCCCTGATTCTCCGTCTTCACAACATACAGTATATTCATCTGTATTTTTTACCTCTAACCCTTCCCACCAACTCTCTCTCTTTCTCTCTCTCTCTCTCTCTGTTCTATTTGCATATCACTTGCTGATGAGCCGTTTCTCTGGTGGCGGTGCTTGTCACCCCAGAGAATTCTTGTCAGGCATCACAACGCGATTCAGAGATGAGAGAGCGTTGCTTCTTAATGGGAAGATCTCCCCCCACAGGCCTTGTTTCTCGGCTCCCAGCTCCTCTCTTCTCTCCTTTCCTCTTCTCTCGTGCTGCTTGTTTTTTAAAGCAAATGAATAAAAACGAGGCCATGCGTCTCGAGGGGTGCCGATTCTTATATAACATTATAAAAAATTCACACATCACATGTCCTTATTACGAGGGTTGGTGGGGTTTGGATGAGGGGCGGAAGGAGGGATGCTGCAAATACGTTTTCAAAATAAGAGCGAGAGTGGAGCACAACCAGCCCTCAGTGCCATTTCACCAGCCGGTGCACTGATATGATGCTGGAAAACCAAACTACCCGGGAAAATAAACTGCCTCAGAAATCTCTCTGAGAAGCCAACCTTCAAATTTCTTTTCAGTTTCATTTCTTTGTCCGTCCTTCTTTAAATAATGTGTATTGTTTCACAGCACTACAGCCTAATTCCTATGCTTTACTGCTTCTATGGAGTTCTCTGCCGACACTGAGCATATTCATTCCCTCCCCTCCTCATGGAAAACAATATGATTACAGGAAAATTGATGCCGGTCATGGCACATCGTGCTTTTCTCATCATTAATCATCAAAGGGGGAGTTTAGAATCAAACTAGCCGTGGACGACTGTAAGTACCTAACGGAACACCTCACTCTCATTTCTGTCAGCACTACAGACGAAAGGGATATTTTAAATGGGGTACTGGAAAATAAAGTGAGCTTTTCTTTTTTAAGGCTAATAATTTCCCCCATTCCTCACTGAACTATGGCAAAAAAAGTGTGCAGTTAGCGAATAATAATTACAATAACAATGGAGTCATCAGCCAATTTCCTGCTGGGCATTTACACTGCAAGGTTTAAAAGAAGTAAAAGGATGTTTACCACTATTATACTGAAATCATCTTCAGAGCCTGAGTTATTAATAGCACTGAGATTTCACTATTGTTAGTCTCTGTCAAGTAAAGCCCATCTACTTGAAGGAAGACTTTCAAAGAAATAAACATTTTGCTTTTATTTTAGGACATAGCTGAATGTTTGTAAAGGGGATCAGAGCCTGACAGTATAAGAGGGAGACCTGAAGGGAATGAACTAGGAAGAGACAAGAAAAGACAAAGAAAGAGACAAAGACAATCAATGTTAGGGAGGGACAGAGAGAAAGAGCCAGAGACCAAGGCCATCAAGCCTCTGTAACTTGTCATCCGTTCTCCATTCTGACCACATTCTCTAGGCTTTGCTGCATATTCAATGCCAAACCCACTGGTGCAACCTCATCTATAGTCCCTGCTAGGCAAATACCTACTTTAACTTTAGCTTACTTGTCACTTTTAATGGTAATTGTAATTTATTTTTGAACAGGGATAGGGCACAAAAAACATTAATAGATGTCTTGTGTCAGGTTATATCAAATTGCGAATTTCCGCCCATAGTCCTTTTTTTGCATTATGCAGCCCTAAACCTGTTCTCTTTATACTAGGTTTATTTCATTGGTCACTACTTAGATCAACACTCTGTCATTCCTTATATTCCTTCATTCTCTATACATCCCATATGGTGAATCCCTATCTCTACACCACTCCTATCTATCATAGAGTTAGCACCATCATTCATTCGACAGGGACATTGTTTTGTATATTTTGGTTCTGTACACTAGCACTTTGAGTTTTAATGGATACAATGACAATGAGCTTGAAGTGCAAATACACTGGTGTACATTTATTTTCATCCCTGTTCTGCCACCTTGGTATCGTAATGAGCTAACGTTTAGCTAATGGAACCATTGTACACATTTGTACCATTTTGAGTATGTGTTGTCTTCTATGTGAAACAATGTGAATCAGATCTCAATTGGCTTATTTGGTTAAATAACAGTGAAAAAATAAGACAAAAATAACCCTCCACCTGGTAGAGTCCTCCACTAACATTACATCTACAGCACCTTGGGTTGTGTCATACAGAGGTCACCACAGGTCACAATACCAATCAGTCCTAGTTTCTCATCTCTTTTCCACCATCAATAATAACACACTTCAAAATCATTTTCAAACTTTTACAGTGGCATTTCCACTTGTGTGAGCATACGTCAGGATGAACTAGGTCAGTCTGTGGTACGGCGCTGAGCTGGAGTTCAGCTTAAATCCCTGGAAGGAAACATGGTACAGGCAATACTGCTCTTTCTGTCTTCCTTTCTGCTAAGAAATGTCCCCTGGATTCGGCAGAGTGAACAACATGTTTAAAACATCCCTGCAGAATTCCCACAGTTGTGTGTGTATTCAAACTGGCAATATGACTGGGATTATAAGCGATAGATCCCTAAATCAAAGCTTGACAAAACCTACTTCAAAATCCATGATTTCAAAGATAGCATTTTGGGCTAATTAATCATTTCCGGACTATGCCAATTATGGCATTTGAGGGGAATCGCATGATACACATTTCATACTAGCAATTTCACCTCAGAAAACATTTCCGTCAAACTTAAGAAATGCCAGTTGGTTGTCCAGTAATGCCACTGGGCAATGGGACGGGCATGCCAACATTAATGAGATGTGTCTATGACAGCTGCTTCCAGTGCGTTTGAGGGCTACGGTGATGGCCAATTACATCAGTTATTCATCACAAATGTGTCTCTCCTACTTCCTTCCCATCTCTTTTCCTCTTCTTATCCTTCATTCCCTCTTCATCACTTCATTGTCTCTGTCACTCCATCTTGCCACATATTCCACCCCATATGGGCCAGACAAAACTCAGTGTGGGTCAAACCCAGACAAGCTGTCCATTTTAGAAGCAGCATGTTTCCCCGGCTCTATTTGGACACATCAAGCCTCTCCCTCGCCATTCACCCATGGATATGTGCTGGTTCTCACGCTGAGTGCATTCCTCTAAAACACAAATGGACTGGATGTGCTGCGGAGATACACAGGGAGAACGGCGGTCACAAATAGCTCCACTTTTAAGTCTGTTAAAGATTTTCTCTCCACTCGCCATCCCACCCCCCGCACTAAAAGGAGGACAATGTTTTTTGGAGTAGGTATTTTCAATTTGCTGAGGCTTTCAAGGAGAGGTTATTTTCTGCCCCGTGGGTCATCATGTGGTATGCTGTGGATATGCTACAAATGCAGGGAGCGAGTGTAGCGATGGGGTCTGATAGGTTGGGCGGGTGGGTGATGAACGCTGGAATTTGTGACAAGGGCTAATGAAGTATGATTACAACGATGTCGTCTCCCCGCGGTGACCTTTATAGGAACATACTGAGGCTTTGAGGATGAGGTAGGCCTACATCCACCGTATGCTCCGATGACAAGTACTGAATTTCATTCTGCTGCGATCGCTACATCCGCTCAGTTTGAATATGCCCTCCTAGAAGTTGTTTGTTGTAATGTACAAAAACACGTTCATCAGCTACTGATGAATATTTCATAGGGAGAAAAAAAGATGATGCTTGTGCTCAACTTCATATCCTTGAGATTCTTTTTTGTTTTGTGAATGTAGTTTATTTTCCTTTTAATAAGAAAGGAACAAAGCTTTGTTTGTCCTGCTGGAAACGAGGGTATTCAAAACCTTCACTAAACTTTGTTTAATCCAACTAATACTACAGAGTGCATTGGAATGACAACATTCAACTGTGTTAGTGGGAATGTCATTGTTTTACCATACAAAAATATAAATTAGGAAAATATAGAATAAGAAAATACCAATACATATGATCCAAATGCACATAACAGGGTTAAAAAGATGCCCAGGTGTAAATCTCATTAACAATGTTTCCAGGGAACTTTTTTGTTAAACACAAATATGTGATGTATGAACATATGATAAGGACAATTACGTAAAATATGAACTTATTAAGAACTGTCACTGTGTGATTTGAGCCTGACTATGGATTCTGTCCCTGGACCTCCTGCCAGAGGCAGGGCAAACTGGCATAGAGCTGCGTGAGATATGGGTTAGAAAAGTCAGATTATCTATCCTGCCACGTCGCTCTCCAGCGACTCCTTGTGTAAAGATTGGGCGCCTGTAAATTAAATCCATGCGTAAGGAGAGTAAAATTGGTGCTAAAAAGTGTGAATGTTTGGTAGGGCGTCATGGTCAGGGTTGATGGATGGGCGTTTAAGTAACCGAATATAACCCCTGAGGTCACGAGTTGAAATCCAGATAGATGCATTTTTTAACTCTATTCCAGTGCGATGCTCATTCTGTAGACAGGCAACTATCTGTGTTTGTAATGTTAACCCTAAACTTAATCCTAACCTTAACTTCAACAAAATCATGCCTAGCCTTAACAATAACCTTAACCGTATACGTTTGAATATAATTCTAATCACAAAGGAATGGATGGAATGTACCATCATTGCATGAAGCTGTCTCAATGAAACTGAACAGTAACGTTAAAGAGCAACATAAATGCCGGCAACTCTTCCAATCAGTGTCCACAGCCCAAACAGTTGAGATGTTACAGGATGTGCTTTGACCTGGTAACTCTGGCCTATTAAAATCAAACTGACATTTCCCTTTTCTCTGGAGCATATGACGTTGTGAACCCGATTATGTTTAAACAGTTTTATGAAAACACAAGTGACATTTACATGTAGTGCTGAGCAGCGTGAATTGTTTCACCAGTTGAACAATCGAATATATTTTACTTAATGAAGCAGTCTGGGACTTATATGGAAAAAAATATGAATATGAATGTGTAATATGTTTCTTATTATGTGCATAATTTATCAAAATATCATTATCATACCTCAGGTAGGGATCAAATTATAAGTTTGAATGAGGGTGGTTTTGATGCACATTGTTTTTGCAGCAATTTTTGGCTCATAAATCATGGACTGTATCTTTAAAAAAGGCATGTACTTCACTACTGACAACTATTAATGTGCTTGGTATGGCAAGAAAATGTATACAAATCAGTCAATAATATGTGTGTTGTAAACACATGTTGCAAACACTGTCCACATTCAACATATGCAAGAAGGTTCATGT
This sequence comes from Umbra pygmaea, assembly GCA_016801145.1. Lineage (NCBI taxonomy): Eukaryota > Metazoa > Chordata > Actinopteri > Esociformes > Umbridae > Umbra > Umbra pygmaea. The sequence goes on from JACXGM010003408.1 coordinate 41,570, forward strand.
CATTGTTAAAAACCCGCCTTCAAAAGAAACAAACCAGTAGCAGAACATGCTTTGCTATCCATTCAGCATATACATGATTTCCAGGCCTACCATCTGTCAAGGGAAGCGTCAACGGCTCTATATCTGAAAAATATGAGCCACCGGTGCCACTTCTCAGCAACAGAGCTCATGTGTCGGTAATGTTAATGAGGAATTATCTGAAATTAATTAAGATTAAAAAAGGTCCCAAGGTGAAGGACTTGATTATTATTGTGGCTTGTAAATCTTCTATAATCCCTCAAAAAGAAAGGATGGCCAAACACTGTGGTTTTGTCCAAATCACTTCAACAATGAATCACTACCACACATGAGTGCATATACACAATGTTACAACCTCTGCTGAAACAAACACCACACAATGTTACAACCTCTGCTGAAACAAACACCACACAATGTTACAACCTCTGCTGAAACAAACACCACACAATGTTACAACCTCTGCTGAAA
>JACXGM010003409.1:0-41945 GCA_016801145.1 Umbra pygmaea
GGAACTGCAGTTCTGAGCGGGATGGAATGGGGAAGTGGCAGTGTCCAGGGAAGGGGAACTGGGAAACGTTACAACACCTGTGACACACATTTCACAAATCCCATAGCCCACGGCTACCCAACCCTGTTCCTGGAGATCTAACATCATGTAGGTGTTCTCTTTATCCCTACTTTAGCACACCAGATTCTAGTCATTAGCTGGATGAAAGCTAAATCATGTTAGTCAGACCTGGGGTTGGAGAGAGAACCTACAGGATACTCAAGCTCCAGGATCAGGGTTGGGCAGACCTGCTATAGCACAACACCAAAAAAACTGTGAAAGCTCACCCAGGCTTTGTGTGGAGTGTATGAAGTAATGCTGAATCAGGGATTATGAGCTCTATCTTATAAAAACATAACAATGGGCTGTTGACGCAAACTCAAATACACAATAGCCCACACATCACATTCAGTTATGATTTAAAATGTTTTGAGGTCACTGTAAGGTAAGGACACACAAACGTAGCACATTTTCCACGCCAGCTGGCTGCCCTTGATGACTGCTACAGACCTTGAAATGTCTGCCATTTAAAGGCCACATACTGTAAGCCTGGTCCACACTCCTTGATCAGCATTGTAGGTTTGTACTGATAAAACACAACAAAAGAAGTGATGCTCCACGTACCTGGGAAAGGAGCTGGTCCTTTTCAAAAGATCTCTGTGGCCTTCCAACTTGAGGTTCTGTGATATGGCGCGTTCTGTACATCGTAGGGAACATTGTCGTTGCCATTTTATCAAGCTTTTAAAAACAACTACAACATGTGGACAGGGAAGATAAGTACTCTGTCGCAAATAATGTGAATACAGCATCTGCTAATGCCTTTGCATTTCGGCTGAACCTCAACAGTATATTATATTATAATTATTATTATTATATATTTACTATAGAGGCCAGAGAATATGAACATGATTTCCAGAAGCTATAAACCAGGTAATATGCCCCCAGCTGCAATTTAGAGCACTGTGTAGGCCTATTGTATGATGCAGACACTTCGTGTTGGGTTAGCAGGTTGAAGTGTTACAAAATGTTTTATATAGTATACTAATTTCGTATATAATAATTCAGTAAAATACTCTATTTGTGATATGTATAATATTTCACACATTTGTGTGCGCATGAATGGGTACGCATTTCCTTTGGTATGTGTTTCTTTTCATATAGGGAATTTCACTTGATTCCAATGTCACTTTTGTAAGTGACACATTTTATGGAAATGTAGCATGAAATTATCCTCATAACTGCATTTAATAGAACTGTTACACAACATTGTCATAAGCAGACAAGCCAGAGACACTCTTGAGCAATAGGGAAATAAAATTGCTAAGCATTGCCTGTTTTTCTGAGCATCTGATAGAAAACAAATATTGATATGGTGCACGAGGACACAGAACAACTTATCTACAGTAAATAATGATTTTCTTTTTTTAGCCCTAGGATGGATGGGTTTGGACATGGTTGACTTTTGAACATTGTGTGAGTTTTTTATTCTTGGTAACACCCAAATATAAAGAGATATTTTGGCATGCTTTTCTATTTGTGGGAGAGATTTCCCAGTAAATAAGATGAAACAACTGGCATCCATTAATACAAAGAAAGATTTGCTTAACTAGTCCGCCGAGTATATGTTTTTCAAATCATCGAGATAGTGCTCTGTTTCCTCAACAAACATACCTTTGGTGGTGAGTCTGACGATTGTTCAGCAATGGGAGTACAGATGTTTTTAGTTAATAATTCACTCATAATTTCATTTAATCTCAGATGAGTTACAGACAAATCTGTTGGTTTAGGCTTACTAGAGTTCATGGTTACTACTACAGAGCAAAATGCTTATAGGGTAGAAATGTTGACTTTATTGTCAATCAAAATTATGGCATATTAAAATAAAGAGCTGGTATGTGTTAAATATATATATATATGTGTTAAATAACATTTCCACAATATGCAGCTATACAATAGACATTTCTATGTGCATTTGCACTGGGTAGATCACACAGAGATGAGCTTGGTCATAGATGAAGCGCAGTCATGCACAGTGCCTTGTTTTTGCCAAAATAATATTACTAAACGGAAACCAGAAACTTTGTGCATTGTTGAGGAAATTACATCTTAACATTATACATCTCGCCAGAGTTTTTACTCACCATGAAAATTAATTAATGATTTCCCAACATTAGCTAGCGATCTGTCAGCTATGTTAGCTAGCGTCAGCTAAGATACTTGTAGCTACCATTATCAGCTAATCTTCTAAAGTAGTTGACATAGCTAGTCATCTGCATGTGATATCATGTTAATATGTTAATATGGAAGATAATTGTGAATGTTTCAATAGTGAGCATTGCCAAGTTAAACGCTACAGTAATAGTAGCTTGATTCTCAAATCAGCTGCCTCCTATAAATTTTCCCTCGTATTTTGATCCACTAAGCTTTGTGTCAATCAAGCTATTTTAGAAGAGGTAGGGCTAGCTAATTAATCTGTCAGTAACATAATTAGCTTCTCTAAAGAAGGTCTGGAGGTGTACGATTTTGAAATGTATTTAAAAACCAGTGTTGCAAAATTCTTGATAATCTCAATGAAAATACTGAGATTGAATAGGCTGTGTACTGTATCTATCTTGCACCCGGCAAAGCGCAAAGTGTTTTTGCTAGTTTAAGAACAATGCACTTTGCAATTTCCTGTCCAGCGCCCACATGGTTGAACTGCACTTGCGCTCATCTTTGCGCCCATGGGCGTGCTGGTCTTACAGGGAGGTGTGTTCAGGATAATTCTTGGTTTAAAGTCAATAGCGCAGCATTCTAGGGCCCTATTTTAATTATCTAAGCGCACAGCATGAAGCACTTGGCGCAAGTGTGCTTTGGGCGTGTCCAAATTTACTTTTGCTAGTTTGACGGCGGAAAGGGTCCATGCGCCGGGCACATGGTCTAAAAGGATTGTACTAAGTGTCTTCATTATTTCATAGGTGTGTTTTGGGCGTAACATGCAATAAACCAATGTGAGATTCATCTCCCATCTCCTACCTTTCGTGCATGATATTATTATGGCGGATATGCACCATCATCTTTTTATTTGTAATCTTTTGCATGTTTGCATGCTTTTGCGCTTCCCTGTGTGTGTGCAACAAGCACAGTGTGCAAGCGCTGTGCATACGCTTAGGTGCATTTGACTAACATGCTGCGCCATTGACTTTACACCAGGTTTTTGTTGGTCAATGGCGCGATCACTTTCCGATGCCTGAAGATAGCAATACACCCAGAATTATCCTGAACACACCTCCCTGTGAGTCCAGCACGCCCATGGGTGCAAATATGGGTGCAGGTGCACTTGCTATTTAAACAAAGCGGGCACCGAACAGGAAATTGACATCTGCATCAGTCTTAGGCGGGATGTCCACTGGACACGTCGAATGTGTTGCATTGCGCCGGAAGTCATTCATTGGAAGTCAATGAAGCAATCCGCAAGGATCCGTTTGCCTTGCGAGCTTGCGATGCAGTGTGCTCAGTGTGTCGCATATGTTCAAATTATCCAACTTGTGCGTTGCGACACCGTGCTGTTGTACAACCGGAAGTTTGAGTTCCCAATGGAAAGAGTAGCACAACACGATAGTAACAGTCTTGCCTTGCTGAAGCAACTGCGCTTCAAGTCCACACTATGTGGATGCATACAGTGGGTACGGAAAGTATTCAGACCCCTTTCAATTTTTCACTCTTTAATTAATTATTATTGATAATTATTAATTAATTTTGTAATTAATTACTCATGCGCCTGGTGCACTGACCCTTTTGTCCGCCGTTAAACTAGCAAAAGTGGATTTTTGCCTTGCAATCTCACACACCCATAGCTGAAAGCGACATATTAGCTTTTTCTCTGAGGTAAATAAACTTCCGGTTCTGGCACCGTACCGCAAAGCACCTCAAAAGTTGGATTATTTCAACTCTTGCGACACACCTGCCGCACCGCATCCACATTTTGCAGGTTCCGGTAGATTTGTTGCAGCGGTGCGCATTGCTTCCTATTGAAATGAATGGACTTCCGCCGCAATGCAACCAGGTTGCCGGACCTGGTGTGAATCCAGCTTAAGGCGGGATGTCCACTGAACACGTCAGATTTTAGTGCACGTTACTTTTTAGCGGATATAGCCATCCGCATAGCGCGGACATGACGCACATTTGCTTCAGCAAGGTAAGGCAAGACCGTATATTGTGTTGAGCTACTCGTTCTATTGGGAAATCCAACTTCCAGTTGTACAATGGCACGGTGTTGCAACGCACAAGTTGGATAATTTGAACGTATGCGACACACAGAGCGCACTGCATCGCAATCCCGCAGGGCAAACGGATCTTTGTGAATCTCTCCACTGACAATGAATGACTTCCGGCGCAACGCAAGCCATTCAACGTGTCCAGTGGACATCCCGCCGTAAGCACACTTGCGCCATGCGCTTCACGCCGTGCACTTAAACCGTTAAAATTGGGCCCTATGTTTATCAGTGTCACTCCATGAAAATTGTTAATGCACTTTCTTTTTTGACATTTCACCTACTTAAGCTCAATACACTGACTGTAAACCAGGACAAATGACAAAAATGTTAAAACAAACAGCTGAAAATAGATATTGGTGTAGCTGTCCTATAGGTTAAGCAAACTGTTCTAGAGTTCAGCATGAAAGCTCCATGACTCTGTCTTTGTACTCTAACCAGCGTGACCTCTCTTTTCAGGTGTTTGAACAGTGGACCCCTGAACAGAATAACCATGACTAGTGTCAATTCCCCTGCCTGTCTCCTGGCCCGCAACCACTTCTACAGAAGTAACCAGAAATTCTATTTTTAAAACTCAACTTTGTAACTGTCTCATACATGAGCAAATATTGAACTTGGACAAATACAGTCTGGCTTGAGAGTTTCGGAACCCTATATTTCTACATAAATCTTATTTAAAACAAGTTCTAAAAGTAAAAAGAACACAATAAACAAATGGGACAAAATATTATATTAAAGTGATCCAATATTACATATCTGTGTGTGGCAAATGTATGTGAACCTCAAGGATAATCAGTTAATTTAAGGGTGAAAATTGAGACAGGAGTTCTCAATCAATGGGATGACATTGATCAGGTGTGAATCAGGTGTGAATCAGGTGTGAATCAGGTGTGAATCAGGTGTGAGTGGGCACCCTGTTTTATTTCAAGAATGGGGATCAATCAAAGTCTAATCTTCACAACACATTTGTGGAAGTGTACCATGGCACGAACAAAGGAGATTTCTGAGGATCTCAGAAAAAGAGTTCCTGATGCTCATCAGGCGGGAAAAGGTTACAAAACCATCTCTAAAGAGTTTGGACTCCACCAATCCATAGTCAGACAGATTGTGTACAAATGGAGGACATTGAAAACCACTCTTACCCACCCCAGGAGTGGTTGACAACAAACATCACTCCAAGAGCAAGGCGTGTAATAGTCTTCTAATACTTCTATGCAACTAAAATCCTCTCTCACATTAGCTAATGTCTATGGTCCCATTTATATTCTGATAGCTTTCAACCACATATTTGAGACTGCTCGAGAAAAGCTCTCTTACATTGTCATGTCTCGAGATGGCAATCGCGCATTGGTGGATGTGTCATGGAATGTCCTTGAAGACATCTTGAGCTGGATGCGTGAGCACTTCTCTCAAAAATCAGCCCAGCCCATTGACCTACACGTGAAGAATTTCCCCTCAATACACATTTCTCTCAGGGTATTGCAAAACCCCAGGTGGGATCTTTCGAAATCTTCTTGTGCGCTACCTCCAGAGGTTGTGTGAAATTCAAGAGAGACCCACAAGTTTACACACTACAATAATTTCGCTCGAGAGGACTCGAAAATGTTGCTGAAATCTATCGGAATCTAAGCGGGACCTAAGTTTGTGAGTCCACCATCAGGGGAACACTGAACAACAATGGTATGCATGTCAGGGTAGTAAGGAGAAAGACACTTCTCTTCAAACGAACATTGCTGCCCATCTGCAGTTTGCTCAAGATCATGTCAACAAACCAAAAGGCCATTGGAAAAATGTTTTGTGGATGGATGAGACCATCCGTTTTTTTTAAATGAGATGCGTTATGTTTGGCAAAAGGAAAACACTGCATTCCATCATAAGAACATTATTCCGTCTGTGAAACATGGTGGTGGTAGTATTAAGGTTTTGGGTCTGTTTTCCTCAATGAGTAAATGACCAAGTATAAAATGATTGTCTCATTTGTTTAATTGGGTTCTCTTTATTTACTTTTAGGAAATCTGATGTTTTAGGTCATATTTATGCAGAAATACTACTGAATATTCTCAAGATTTCACAAACGTTCGAGCACCACTGTAACTTGTTTTTTTATATGTGTTTTTTACGTGTGTGTGTGTGTGTGTGTGTGTGTGAGTGATCCAAAAACAATTGGGCATAGTCTTAGAATTACTTTTAGTCAGTTACATTTAGCTTTAGGCATTTCCATTTAGGCTTAGTGTTAGGCATTAAAGCTAGGTTAGGTTTTGGCATGAAAGGAAGGATAGTGAGGATAAGGTTAGAGTAAGGGTTAGATTAAAGTAATGGAATGGATTTCTGGGTAAGGGTTAGATCTTAGGTCCCCATAAGAACAGAGAACAAATGTGTGCTTGTAGGTTTGTGTATGTGTGTGCCTATGTGTGTGTGAGATGGATGATTTACAATTGTTAGGACACATGTCACATTCATGAGGAATTTCTGTCACACTGCCCTTGGTCTTTTGACCCATTGTGCCAAATGTACTAATCACTGTGTTCTTAGACAAAGACTACTAGTGTTTCAATTTGCAAAAGAACAATTGCTGACAGAATTGGTACTTTCTTTTTTAAATGGATGAATACACACAAGTAACATTGAATTATATTTGCTATTACAACAGTCTCTACTTCAGAGACAAAACTCCAGCTATTCCCAGCACTTTCGCCCACAGTATTTCCAATTCACCCACAGTATTTTCAGCCTAAATCTAATACCCAAACAACAGTGTTTCCATTGTAAACGGAAGGTAATGATGTATGAAACACTGCACCTAAGAGTGATCTGGTAAATGTTTTGTTTTGAATCACTTTCCATAGACCCAAACCCTGTTGAGAGGAGAAAACCTTCTACAGTATATAACGTGTCTGATTGGTCGACGCTACAACCCAAACAAAAACAAGTGACTGTCTGGGTGTCCATGACAACAGAATCAGGTGACTGAACTTTCACATTTTTCTTCAAACAGCTCCTTTGGGGGTGATGATGATTGCTTAATTTTATAAAAAATATTATTTAAATGTATGACACACAATATTGGCATTCAACTTAAGAATACCCACAGTTTTTGTAGGTACTTCTAAGACTGTGCTAGTTTAATTTATGACACTATTGAACTAAAAGTGGTCCCAGATACTTTATCTACTATGTAATGTGTCATATTCAAACTGAAGTTGAGGGATGATAGTGTCTCTACTTATATATTATGTATATACAGTTAAAAACAACATATTACACATATAGCACAAAGTGATAGGTTTAACAAATTATTTTGTTAATCACAAAAGTCCCAGATTACTCCTTTGATGAATTACCTTAATATTGTAACTTCAAAATGAATCACATGTATCAATAACATTAGACTTTAAACACACAACACATGACTAACTTTTGACCTTTGGCCCTTTCGGATACTTTTTCCAAAATGACCTGAGACCACACCTCTCTTTCAGGTTTTCCAGGAAGGATGACTACAGAATGGTGTGTCAGCTTGGTTATAGGGAACGCTGCACCGCGAACAACCCCTGTCAAGTGCCCCAGCCCAGCCAACCCAGGTGTCAAGTAGAAACACACCAACCAACAGGTTGAAAAGTCATGGAAGAAATTCCAAAAGAAAGATGAGGCAGAATATATCATTTTATCTACATATCTGCCGTCCTTCCTGAACAGAAATATTGACTTGTGGACTTGATCAAGCCAACGCATGTTTGGTGGACGTGTTTTCCAATTTTAGTTTTCTTCAATTTAACCATTATTCAACCAGGCCAGTTGACTAAGAACCAATACTTATTTGCAGCAATGAGCTGGGAGCAATTAAGGTTAACTGTCCTGCTCACGGACAGAACTACAATGCTTTAATCTTGGCGGTTATGGGATTAACCAGAGGCTTTATGGGCCCCAGTTAGATGCCCTAACCATTAGGCCATTTTGCCACTTCCTACCCTATTCTACCCATCCGGTATGACACTGATTATGTTTTAGTAGGAAGACGGGACGGTAAATAAAAATAGTGCTCTTTTAAACATACTTGGTATATTATTCCCTGTATTGACATAAGATATAATTTCTGTGAGTTACTATAACATTCAGTCTAGTTACAGCCCCTCTGCCATTTTGTTTTTTTCTTTCCGAAGCTGAGCCCCTTACTCTTTAACTTCCATAAATTGGCACCTCCTCTTTTATCCTCCGCAGCTCGACAGTGGAACAAGATGTTTTATCTTCTGATGGCTGGGTGCAAGGCAGCAACCTGGCAACATAAATTCACAAGTTCAATAAAGAATCTCGCTCCAGATTAGGAACCTACAGCGCCATTTTGACATGATTGTAAAAACATCTGATCCGAGATCAGAAATAATCACCTCACAAAGCAGGAACCTGTTGACCTGCACGGTCAGTGATTGCAGTATTGGCTTTCGGTGCAGCTTGAATATGATCTGCTTATACAATGCAGAATGTCCAATCCCCTTTTGGCAGAGACCTGTTGCTGTGTGCAGATCGAGAGGGACAGACAGGAGAGGAAAAGAACAGACTCGGCAGAAAGGGCAGGCTCTCTAGATCTTTCCGGAAGGTTTCTCTGCCTGTGTCCTTCCAAGTGCACTACTTTGGGCCAGAGCCGATGAAAGGGAATGGGTGAGAGGGTGTGGATTAGCCCTAAGCCATCTTTCTCTGGGGCTTTCCTACCCTCCGAACAGCTACCCAGTGACCTGGAAAAATTGCGTGGCCTAAAGATAAAAGCACATTTTCCTTCCTTTGTGTGCGGTTCATTTGTGATGGTGTGGATAGCAGTGCTGGTAGCATTTGCTTTACGTAATCTAATGTCTATAACTGCAAACTTCCTGTTCTGTATCGACAGGAGCACTTTGTTCATTAAAGGATCAGCCTTTGATACGGTTGCCTGAATGTATCATGTTTTAATAGTCATGCTTAGGATACACAATGCACATCACATTTATACAGTCTAAACACCGATCAGCCATAACATTATGACCACCTGCCTCATATCTGAAGGTTCCCCTTTTGCCACCAAAATTGTCCTGATCCATCAAGGCATGGACTCCACTAGACCTCTGGAGTTGTGATGTGGTATCTGGCACCGAGACGTTAGCAGCAGATCCTGTAAGTCCTGTGAATTGTAAGGTGGGCCCACCATGGATTGGACTGGTTTGTCCAGATTATCCCACAGATGCTCTATTGGATTGAGATCTGGGGAATTTGGAAGCCAGCCAAGTCAACATTTTGAACTCGTTGTTGTGTTCCTCAAACCATTCCTGAAGCCACAGCATCACACTGCCTCCAATGGCCTGCCTTCTTCCCATAGTGCATCCTGGTGCCATGTCTTTTACCCAGGTAAGTGACACACACACACTCGGCCATCCACGTGCAGTAAAAGAAAACGTGATTAATCAGACCAGGCCACCTTCTTCCATTGCTCCGTGGTCCAGTTCTGATGCTCACGTACCCATTGAAGGTGCTTTGGGGGGTGGACAAGGGTCAGCATGAGCACCCTGACTGGTCTGCGGCTACGCAACAAACTGTGATGCACTGTGTGTTCTGACACCTTTCTATCAGAACCAGCATTCACTGTTTCAGCAATTTGAGCTACAGTAGCTCATCAGTTGGATCAAACCACACAGGCCAGCATTTGCTCCCCACGTGCATCAATGAGCCTTGGCCACCCATGACCCTGTCACCGGTTCACCACTTTCCTTCCTTGGACCACTTTTGATAGGCACTGACCACTGCAGACCGGGAACACCCCACAAGAGCTACAGTTTTGGAGATGATCTAGCCTTCACAATTTGGCCCTTGTCAAAGTTGCTCAAATCCTTACACTTGCTGCCTAATACCCACCCACTGACGTGCCACGATATCATGATTATTAGTGTTATTCACTTCGCCTGTCCGAGGTCACAATGTTATGGCTGATCAGTGTATATACAGCATTAGCAGTCTAATAGTCCATGTAATTTGAGTGATTTTGTAGTAGAATGATTGATGTTTTATCAGATTCATGACTCAAGAAACATTAATTAAAGATTCATGTCTTTAACGATTCATGTTTTATCCACCTTAACTTGAATTAACAAACTGAACCAAACAGATTTCTGCAGATTATTAGTTATTTTTTCTAAAGCAATAAACAAATATAATTTAAAAAAGTATCTTTCCTGAAAAAGTTGCAGAATTTTGGGGATAGCGTTTCCTCAAATATTAAAATCTGTCACTTGAGTTGGCTGCATGTAGCAATATAGTCACTGGAAGCAAACTTCTCATGACAACAATTTCTGTCATTTAGCAGACTTATCCAGAGCAACTTCCTGTTGGTTTATACATTTTAAGATAGCTAGGTGTAACAACCAGCAACTCAAACAAATTATAATCATCTTACTCAATTAAGTAACTATTAGTTAAATCTTTGCTTGAACGAGGACTACAAATAAACATTTCATATATCAATAGGCTGTACTGGCTTAGGGCTTTACAATGTGTAAACCTACATTATGGTTTTTATAATGTGGTTTCAGGTGGCTCATTGGTTAACCCTTATGTTGTGTTCCAGTCAGTGAGACCCGATTTCAATGTTTACTAAATTAAAAATATACAATTCATTACTTTTTTTTACCTTAGATTCCTTGGCCTTGGCTCATTTTCTGTGAAGAACATTTACGGTCATGGTCATTTACGGTCATGTTCAAAGGTTTAGAGAATGTCACAAAATGTCACTGTTAAAGTTCATTAAACTGGCCAGCCAAATGTGTTATAAGTATATAAGTGATTTTGCAGCAATTGTATTCATGAAGTAATTGTTATGCCCAAAAACCATGACTGCTGATTTGACCAAAGCTAGGGTAGGGCTTTCTATGTTTCACTCTTCGTAGTTACTGCAGTAAGTTTGTTGTTCATCCTTTTTGTTGTTCAAATTTTCTGTTCATCCAATGAACCTAATTTCACTACAAAATATTACTGTGTCCTTCAGTTATTTGATAGAGCAAAATTGAATTGCAGATCCAACCACCCAATTATTTATAATTGAAAATCATGGAAATTGTCAGCGGTGACTAAACTTTTTGTACGACTGTATTTACAAAAAACAATGAATGCAAAATGTATCTTTATAATGATGAAATCCTTAATTTATATTTCTTTATGATAAACATAATTTATTCCATCATGTCTTGATTATCATTTGATTTTTTACAAAAATTACATTTGATCACAAAAACAAATAGCACTTCTCTTAATAAATGTGATCTAACAGAAGTAAATCGCAAATATAAACCATACATGTTGTTTATATTGCTTTTAATTGTAGTAAAGCAAACATCTAATTTTACAAAAAATGCTTGTATTGTTTTATAACCCAATAATGTTGGGTGAGTAACAGAAATACAAACACCACACAAGGGTTAAGTCAGACAAGGCACCCCTGTTGTTTTACCCTAGGCTTCTCCAGGTGTTCTTGTACTTGCTGTAAGTTGCTCTGGATAAGAGCATTCGATGAGTAAAATGTGAAAATGACAATGGTCTAGGTGTCTCCAACAGCAGGTTGATGTGGACTGTACATTGTGTAATTAGATGCCGCATCAAAATGACCCTATAGTCTCCCTTAGATGATGGTTACGCAACTATACTGGGGAAGGAAATCATGAATCTCAAATGCGTACATAGGGCAGTATTTTATTTTAACTTTATTTTAACAGGGAAAACAGACTGAGACCTAGATCTAATTTTCAGCTGAGCCCTGTGAAGACATATAAACATATACAATGACACACAGTAATTATAATAAAGTACATACATAATGAGGACATAAATCAACAGAAACAATCCCAAAAAAACATCATATAAATCCTTCATTACATTTTTAAAATGGGGCAGGGACACCAGATCGTTTAACTGGAGTTTGATCTGCATTTTGTTCCATATAAAGGGACAAAATAACTAAATGCAGACCTACCCAGCTCTGTTGAGACTAATGGGGTCAGTAATGTAATCCACCTTTGGGATCTTTTAAATTATTTATATATCTAATAAAAAGCATATAAGATATGTAAGGAGGTATCTTTGAAAGAAGTGCTTTGTAAATAAAAAGGAGAGCGTGTTTCTCACGTCTCACAGCAAGAGAGGTCCATCCCACATGTTGGTACAGAATACAGTGATGAGTTTTATAGCTATCACCAGTTATAAACCTGTTTGCACAATGGTATATAGCATCCAAGGGTTTTAATGTGGCATTTGAGGCGTGCATATAAATGATGTCACCATAATCTAGGACGGACATAAAAGTGGCATGAATAATTTGTCTTCTGTGAGAAGATAACAAATAAGCCCTATTTCTATAAAGGTACCCTAGTTTGAATCTTAGCTTTTTACCAAGTTCAGTAACATACTTTTTAAAAGAAAGCCTATCGTCAAACCATAAACCTAGATATCTACACTCACCTAAAGGATTATTAGGAACACCATACTAATACTGTGTTTGACCCCCTGTCGCCTTCAGAACTGCCCTAATTCTACATGGCATTGATTCAACAAGGTGCTGAAATCATTCTTTAGAAATGTTGGCCCATATTGATAGGATAGCATCTTGCAGTTGATGGAGATTTGTGGGATGCACATCCAGGGCACGAAGCTCCCGTTCCACCACATCCCAAAGATGCTCTATTGGGTTGAGATCTGGTGACTGTGGGGGACATTTTAGTATGGTGAACTCATTGTCATGTTCAAGCAACCAATTTGAAATTATTCAAGCTTTGTGACATGGTGCATTATCCTGCTGGAAGTAGCCGTCAGAGGATGGGTACATGGTGGCCTTAAAGGGATGGACATGGTCAGAAACAATGCTCAGGTAGGCCGTGGCATTTAAACGATGCCCAATTGGCACTCAGGGGCCTAAAGTGTGCCAAGAAAACATCCCCCAAACCATTACACCACCACCAGCCTGCACAGTGGTAACAAGGCATGATGGATCCATGTTCTCATTCGGTTTACGCCAAATTCTGACTCTACCATCTGACTGTCTCAACAGACATCGAGACGCATCAGACCAGGCAACATTTTTCCAGTCTTCAACTGTCCACTTTTGGTGTGATCTTGCAAATTGTAGCCTCTTTTTCCTATTTTTAGTGGAGATGAGTGGTACCCGGTGGGGTCTTCTGCTGTTGTAACCCATCCGCCTCATGGTTGTGCGTGTTGTGGCTTCACAAATGCTTTGCTGCATACCTCGGTTGTAACTAGTGGTTATTTCAGTCAACGTTGCCCTTCTATTAACTTGAAGCAGTCGGCCCATTCTCCTCTGACCTCTAGCATCAACAAGGCGTTTTTGCCCACAGGACTGCTGCATACTGGATGTTTTTCCCTTTTCACACCATTCTTTGTAAACCCTAGAAATGGTTGTGCGTGAAAATCCCAGTAACTGAGCAGATTGTGAAATACTCAGACCTGGCACCAACAACCATGCCATACTCAAAATTGCTTAAATCACCTTTCTTTCCCATTCTGACATTCAGTTTGGAGTTCAGGAGATTGTTTTGACCAGGACCACACCCCTAAATGCATTGAAGCAACTGCCATGTGATTGGTTGATTAGATAATTGCATTAAGGAGAAATTGAACGGGTGTTCCTAATAATCCTTTAGGTGAGTGTGTATTCAGAGACCTGTTCAATTGGAGTACCATCCAGGCTAGTAAGTACACAAGTATTACTTATGGAGAATTTTGACTTAAATTTTGACACATAAAATGTGTTTTCTTAGCATTTAAAACCAGTTTAGGTTTTTAGAGATCTCTGTAAAATCTTAAAATCAGACTCGCAACTTCCCCAAAGCTTTCTCGGCTGATGGGGCAACAGCGTACAACACTGTGTCATCTGCATAAAAATGGATTTGACAATTTCTGATAGCATCACCAATACTGTTTATATAACACAGTGAAAACAATGGACCAATTATTGAATCTTGAGGCCCCCATTTTAATAACGCTAATTGCTCCGACTTCACCCCATCAACCATGACGGCTTGAGTTCTATCAGGTAGTTAGAAAACCAACTGGACCCACCCCGATGTGTGAGACTACTTAAAAGTACATTAGGGTCTACACTCTCGACAGTATCAAAAGCTTTTGACAGGTCTATAAACAACGCAGCACAGTGCTTACCATCTAATGCATATGCAATATCATTCACAACGAGCATTGTGGCCGTAGTTGTGCTTTGTTTAGGTCTAAAACCGGACTGATTAATATTTAAAAAAAATTAGAAATTGTAACTGGTTGTTGATCAAGCACTCAAGGATTTTTGCAGGACAAGGGAGCCTAGTAATAGGTCAATGGTAATCCAGATTGCTGCCGTTACCTCCCTTATGTATTGTTTGAAGGTCTGGGTAAACATTACTAAGTCAAATTTATCAATTGCTTAACGATTGGACTAACCTGGGGATAATGAGTAATGTCCCTTTGAAAAAAAATTATATTCCAGACCCTCAATGTTTTATAGAACGTATTGTACTATAACTGAAGACAAGTTGTATTTTTCAGGACAAGGGCATTCAGATAGCCAACTCTGAACCAGGGTAAACCAGGAAGATTTTTAATCAGATTTGTGTTGAGGGAGGAACTTTAGAGTCAACTCCACTGACACTAAGCTCAAAATATCTTCAGCACATTTTAAAAACAGTTGCTCAGATCAAAGAACTCTATAAGGACAGACTAGTCTCAACGTAACAGGTGCCTGTGTACAGGATGTAATTTTTCACCTAGTACTTCAGGACAAACAGCCAGAGCACAGCATTAAAGTCTGGTAACACCATGGCCGTATTCACCATACTTCAATTTTACTGCATGACCAAGATGTACACAGCCAGATGTTACACCGATCAGACCCCACAACTATCCAGACCAAAATATTTTTAAAGGAAACCAAACTCAGAACTGGTTGTATGAGGCTAATTTTATTGAACATCTGCAATCACAGGGTGACAAAGTGGAAAAGTCTTAAGCCACGTGCACCACAATGTTACAAACAAGTGCTTAATGTAAAAAAACATTTCATTTCAATCAGATATAAAACACAATACAAAAAATAAAATAAAACCTGTTTATTGGCAGCCTGTCATTAACACAACAGGGTCTCTACCAGTCTCAACACTAGCCTACTACTTAACATGTAGCCGTGTAATGGGTGATTCTTCACAAAGATGGAGTTGGAACAGTCTTGTGCATCCCCAATTGCACACTATCACTGCATAGTGAACATCCCACTCCAGGCAGTGGTCAATTATAATGCCCTATAAAGTGGAAATAGGGTGCCATTTGGGATCACAGGTTAAGGGGATCTGTTCCATGATGTATGCTAGCATAGCACCGAGTATGGAGCAAAACAACAACCATGCATGCTATGTAGTGTGCTAGTGCAGAGGATGGAGTAAAGTCAAGGGGTTAGGGGATTGGGATGCTGCTGCCGCCATCCCCTAGCGTTGGACCCCTCAGGAAGGGGTTGCACTCCCCGGTTCGGAAATCCCGCCTTCGCCGACCTGCCGCTGCATCACCATCTCCTTGGCAACACAGGTCACCTGACCATTTGTGACCGTCATGCCCGCTGCCCTGGAACAAAGGCACGTAATTAACAAATGTAAAAATTCTACACAACACAAGCAGGGCTTTGAGAGACGCTGGGCCTGACCTCTGAGCTTTGCTAGCTAGAGTCAACAGGAAGAGTCCTGAGGATGTGTAAAGAGTGCTAGTGCACCCCAGAAGCCTCCTGGTTACTTACTTCTGGGCCTCCTCAGTCAGAGTGGTCATCCCCGGCTGGGTCGGCTTCCCAAAGAAGAAACTGGACCACCAATGCCCAGCATCTTGTTTAGGCAGACCTGAGGAAAGATTGCAGGCAGATCAGACACCGGCTCGTCACACTAAACCCCATTGAGGGAACAGAATTCTTTAGAGTCCTTAACTGGAATTACATCATGGCAACGCATTAACTTCTGAATATTACAATAACAAATTCAGGTGTCAAAGTGTCATGTCACATTTAAATACTGTTCATAATGTCGAAATTACACAACTCATTTGACACAGCTCAATCGCTTCAACATAAGTGTTGCAAGAGGAGCCGGTCGTTATTCTGGGTAACAGTACACTCATCTCCTTGTCATAACCACCGCAAGCCAGGTAGTGTAAAGTTACAAGTAGTGTAAAGTTCAGCTAAAGATACCAGGGACCCAGATACCCTTTGCAGTGTGTATATTTAATGCTTTAGTAGAGACTGCTGACACATGTTAAACTTTTCTGCTGGTTGAATGCTCAGTAACAGAAGTGGGAAACGCCCAACAGATTACACTCAGATAGGAGGGGCAACAGAGCAGGTTCAACAGGCTGTGTTTAAACAAACATGGATTCTACAACTGAAAATCCAATAATGCAAGTATAAAATCGGAACAGGTTTGTAAATTCCGCCAGTGACTGATCAGCTGTGGCTCACTAAAAAGGTGTTGACTTCCAGCTGACTTGGTATTGTGCAATATGGCGTTACAATGACGAGTCAACTGAGCAGAAAACGCAGCCCCATCATTGATCAAAGGGCCTCAGGCAAAGTTACAGAGGTGATTAGCCAAATTTACCACTGAAGTGTGAGGTCCCAAGATGTTTCTAGCAAACCACTCAATGTGTTGTCACTACATTGCTGGCAGATTGCCTCATTACTAGACCTAGGTCAAAGGTAGGTTCCTCGTTACTAAACATATGGCCACGTTCTGGGTACCTGGATGGTGGGGAATGACCTCTCCGCTGAACTCTGAACTGCCACAGGAGCTGCTGCTGCTCGAAGTGGAGCCGATGCGCCCTGAGGAGATACGCAACAACATCTTACAACCCACAACACCTTCAATGTCTCCAAATATATTCATAATTAGGTCAGTGCACAGGTCATTAATATCCAAAACAGATAATATTCAACTTTCTAGGTGCCCGTTCAGTAGCCCTATAAATCAATGCAAAGTCCTAAGGATAACATTACACGGGCTGCCTAATTCAGATCAATTTAACATTTTTAGAGCTGATCTGAGTGTTGAAAACACCAATTGGAGACCCTGTTTTGACGAAATTGGGGTTGTTCAAAGTCAATATCGTCGAATCGGCATGCCCGTGTAACTGCAGCCATCTACAGCTGATTCATGGGACATAATGACAATGTGTAAATCATGGGTAGTCTATAAATTAGGGCCATAAGGAGACGTGCTCACTTCGGTAGTAGTCATGGGTAGCAACAAGAGAGCCGCCAGCGTTGATCGCTGCCATTTCTTCGCTCTTGTTAAATCCTAAGTGAGATGGAAACCCTAAAGAGATAGGACAGACACAGTATCTTAGAAACAGAGATATCCTGTGCTTGATACTTTACATGGAACTCCGAAATCACTCGTACCGAGCTTTTCTGTGGAGACAGAATTTACCAAAGACAATGACGACTCGTTAAGCAAAGAACAAACAAAACGAGTCGTTGTGAAAGCACAGTAATATTGTAATAAACAAACGTCATACCAGTCTTTAGTTACCAATTAGTAAAAACCAGACAAATGTTTTCCTTGCCAATTAGAAAAAAATACTAAATGTCTTATCTAAGCAAAAACATCGTAAAACCGAGCAACAAACCACAGTAGCAGAAAGGCCTACAACAGAATACGGTAATCACTTTCGGAAGAGTCACACTAAAATCAAATGTACCCAATCTGTAAACAGACATGGGAAACATCAGATAAAACGGATGAAACCAGTAACAGAGAGATAATAACCTTCATGTACATTATTAGTTAGCTACAGTAGCCTGCTAGCTAGTAGTGTACAGACGGTCTACACATGATTTTTATAAAAACACAATTTTGAACAATTCTCACCTTTTGTTACCCAGACGTGCTGATGTTTAATAGCACCCAACTCAATCGGCGAGGCTTCGGGGAGTAAACGCTAGGCGACGGGGCCCATTTGAAAATAAGATTTGGGTAAATAAAACCCTCCAACGTCCCACAAATATGTCTGCAGTAAATTTGTTGCAAAAAGGGTGGGGACTGGTTATATACTAGTTGGCGGAGGTGACGTAACAACAATCGGTGGCGAGACGAGGCGGGGTAAAGCTCGTGCAGCTCGTGCTGTTCTTTTATAGCTCGACGCCGGGCAGCGATTGGCTGAACTTTGTTTTACTTCATAACAGTTATAGGAAAGTAGAAGAGCCTGTAACGAATACAACTAAATAAATACAATAATATTTATTGCGTCAACAGCATCATACTCATGGTAAGGGGTATTTGATTGCATTCCTCCATCATCTCCCTGGTGGTCTAGTGGTTAGGATTCGGCGCTCTCACCGCCGCGGCCCGGGTTCGATTCCCGGTCAGGGAATGAGTGTTTTTCCTCAACTTGAACCAGCACAATGTACAACTGAGAAAATATATTTACACTGGACCCTACTGGTAGCACTTAAAATAAATCTGGTACATAGAATTTATTTTCTACATAAGCTTTCCGCAAACAAATTTCCTGACTTAAATCTAACCCAATTATTCATGCATTGCAAATACATTAGTATTTTTGCATATTGAATAGTACACATGGTGTTGTCTTTTTAATGTCATTCCTTATCTTTTACCAGGTTTCCATAAAAAAAAGCTTTGTGCCAAATAGTTTTAACTGGTTAAAAATTAAAAAAACTGTACATTATGTAAAGAACTAGATTTTGAAAGCAATTTCCAAAAAGCAATTTCCAAGAATATTTTTCTGTTTTAATTCTGTAAAATAAACATTAAAGATAATAATAAAGTTAAGTAAACTTCTGCAGCACATTTAGGATCCTATGAGACCCTTACATGGTCTGTGTTGTGTTCACATTGTGGTCCATGTATCTAGTGGCAATAAACAATTTTATTCAGCAGTAGGTTACAAAATACATGATATTGTTGATAAGACTTGACCCACACCAGTCTCTTTTGTTTAAAGGAATGCTTTATTGATAACCAAACATACAACCATTTCTGTGTTTTACATTTTCATCCACATTCTATCAAATCCCTTTCATGTCTACAACAAGGTTCACATCCTAAATAAAGCTATATATTCATTCTCTACATCGATTCGGTTGGCACATTCTAATTGCCCTTAATATCAATGCTTTGAAAATTCAGCCATAGTGTCCCAAAAACGTACATTTAACTCCCAAAACGTTTTTGCAACTTTACACAAGCTACCAGATCAACTGCCTTCAACGCCATTTCAACCAGAGACAACAAACCTACAGATAGGCAGCACTTCCAAACACATCCCAATTCTGACTTTTATTAAATCAAACATTTGGCATTTTAACCAATAAAACCAAATTGTTTGTCAAGAAATTAGTCAGTGGGCTGGATGAGTAAACACAGCCTTAGTTGGCAGTTCCCAAAACAGATTAAACCAATCCCCTGCACTAAAATGCTTTATTTTCACAATAAAGATTCTGAGTCTAAGATTGCATTCACACAGGAAGCTGAAATCTGTACCCCCAAAAATGGCTTATAACTACTGATGGATATTTTCTAGATTAACTCTCATTGGTCAAAAGGCCAATTTGTAAAATAAATCATACATTGGCTTGCCAGTCAAAAAGGTAGCAAAATGTATAGAAAACCTACCATCTATGGCATGAATCTAGAATTAATTTGATAGAGCGGTGTGTAGCAGGCAGATACTAATTATTGGCAAAGATTTACAGATGGCAATTTAATACAAAATACCTTAATTCAACTCCACCCAAGAGAGAAACAAAATAAAAAGACCACCTAAAATGATCAACCCATCTAAAAGTGACCAACAAGAACAGATACAAAACTAAACAAAGAGGGACACGTATAACTAGGTGAAAATGGCATCAAGTAAGGAACAGAACACACCAAATCAGGCAAATCAATAATAATATAATCTGTGGTACTTAATGTTATAAATAACAAAACCAAACGGTGCTACCAATCGTACTGCAGCCATTGGACACTGCGTGTAGATGCTGTAGCTGGGTGAAGGACACAGCTAGTTCTAAGAGACTGAATTAGTTCTCCACAGAAAGTGTTGGTGATCACAACAGTGGACGTAATCGGGGTGTGTGTGTGTTTTGTTAGTCGAACATGTGGGAGTGTGTACACAACAGGGTGTGTTTGGGTGCTTTTTGAGCTGGGGCGTGTACAAAAGGAGGCTGGTGGCATTTCATTGGGCAGCGCTAGCACAGCGTTATAGCTAGGATGGTGTCAAACATCTTTTTTATGCTCTCCTTTAGATTCGACTCCAGTCAAATCATTAACAGGCGCTCCCAGCCGGAGGACATACATGTGTGGGTGATGCTTGAGCTAGGCCTGGGGGGGAAAGTGCCACTCCAGTAACAAAGTTAGCCTAAGAATACAGAACACACAAGACACGTCTTCTTTAAAACGCAATTCTAAATATTAAGAGAAAAATAAGACAAACTAAAATGTATTTTGTAACAGCAAACTAACAGACGAAGCAAATTAAAGGCTATAAGGCCAAGATACTAGTTTCCACTTTCTCCAGAAAACTGAGATTTTTTTTCAGTGTTTACTTTCCGTATGACCTTGTTTGAGACTCCCTCACCTTTATCTACTGATTAATGCCATCAGGCAGTATGTTTACAATATGTATTCATATATATATTTATATAGATAAAAGTTATGTAAAAACATTATGCAAAGCAGTGTAAAATAGTTTTATAATACAAAATGGTTTAACATATTTTGTTTTTACAAGCTGTAGTGATGTAATGTTGTGAAACCGAAGGTAGTTTGTATTTGTAAAGGGGTTAAGATATGAACATGCTTCCTGTAATGGGATGAAGGAGGAAGGATGGAATAAAACATCATGGCTAGCCCCTAACCTACCAGGGAAAAGTGGAGATCAATGGAATAGATGGGTCGTAAACTGAGGGATGCACGGCTGTCAGAATACGATAGTTTGAACAACATGGTGCCAGCAGAAGTAGGATTGTGGTCATATTGCATTGACCCATCTAGTCCAGGTAAATCTCTACTAGCATCCTGGTTCCCATTGGGTCCACATGTTGTTTGCTAAACAATCAGTGGTGATTGCCTAAATAAACACACCTCTTTATCGGGCAGCAGGTATGTCATAGGTTATCAGTGACTGGCCAAGGCGGTAGGGTGGAGGGTAATGTCAGTGTCGTTTCTATAGTGGACTTGAAGTGGAGGGAGGCAGTAATGAGTAATGACATATGGTGTGGTGAGTGGAAGGTGACGTAGGTCAAATGTCAAAGGTCACTCAGATGAGATGCATGATGATGTCACAGTCCCGGGGGTGAGAGAGCCGAGGGGCATCAGAAGGGTGCGTTGTCTTGAACGGGGTGCGTTTCATTCGGGGACTGAGCAGCTTCCCCGTTTCCTCTCGCTCCAACCACCTTGTACTGAGGACGAAAAAGAGGGACAGAATGGAACAGGATCAACAAAATGGTATACCCCATGAAAACTTCATTTTAATTAAACGGGTGTGACAGACAGAATAAACCCAGTAAACTGCAGAAGAAATATGAGATTTGAACAGACCAGGCATCTGCCTGCAGCACCAGTAGACTGTTAATGTTACCCAGCGCAAGGTGAGCGACACGGAGCGCAACACATCAACCCCAGTCCGTTAGCATGTCCCCATAACCCAGGGACTGGTTTAACATATGCCCAGGACGCTAAACCATTAGTAAAGACACCCATTATTTTATTCACTGTGCCAAATATTATGTTTACCTGTGCTGCAGCCAGGAGCCTTAAATCAGCCCAACTGGAAGTAGAATAAATAGTCAATCTTCAGTCATTTCATATTTGATACACTGACTTGATAGTGACAGCTGAGAATAATAATCCAATACATATGATTCAAGAATGCATGCTTCTATATCCTCAGTACCTATGTTGTAGGTATAAAGATAATAAGGCAAACTATATTATTAAACAAAATATATATTTTAGGATTTTGAAAGTATCCATCATTATCTGAATACACAGGGTCAGAAATTTGTGGATGCAAACTTCTATAAATCTGTTTGAAATATGAAGAAAACGTTAAGGTAGTTAAAAACAAACCAGCCTATACAAATTGACTGAAAGTCTTTGGAAAGAGCTAGCAAGCTAGCTGGTCCTGTATGTTTCCTGTCAAAATGGCACTATCCCTTTAACGCGGTTTGTCCATTCCAGTTGAGATCTGCTTTGTGTTTCAGGTTGACAGAACACACCCCATCACCAACCCTTTTCCACAACAGCCATCAGCTCACCTTGATGTTACCAACTTTGTCCTCAAATGACTTGAAGGTTGGAGAGTTTCTGTGGAACCGATACAGTATATTACACACCATTCAAGCAAATGCATCCTACACATGAACTCATGGAAACATCCCTGAAATAGCAACACATTCACAAGAATAATAACAACATAATAATAGTATAATAAACTACAAAAACAAAACAGAGGTAATCTCTGTTACAAATCTTTAAACACCAGTGCTAAACACAGTTATTATGGGTTATCAGGGGAAGATTACAGCTTTATGATCCACCTAGTCATAGATTAGCAGTCGTATAATCTGTACATTTGTACCGTGTGTGATTCAACACTCAGTTTCAACAAAATAAAAATGCAGACGTACAAATAAAGAAAACAACAGCTGAAAAAAAGACTATCACAGCAAACAAACAAAAAATATACAAATAAATATTAAATCAGAGAACTGTGTGAGTTATTTTACCTCATCGCTGGCATACTTATCGAATGGCGAATGGAGTAGTTGCTAGTTTGTAAGCATTAAAAGGAGAGGAGACAAGAAGCGTTAGCCAAGCTGAGAGGACAGACACTGATTAAGGAAGGCCAGGAAGTAACACACTGGAGCAATTAGTCACCATGGAGACAGAAACAGGAAGTAACACATTGGGGCAGTCGTCACAGAGGTGGACGTGTGTCAGTTACATTAAAACAACTGTTCCACGTTAACAGGAGTCCTTTCATATTAATTGGCTGATCCCTCCTGGTGACCCAATCAGAGTTGTCAGGTCTTCAGGAGTCATCAGCAAATTAAGCTGCAACTCCCAACAATTTGACGACAGTAAAATAGCCAATGCCTTCAATAGCGATTTCCCCAAACTGAGACATCATAACGTTGAAGCATCTCCATTTCTGTGTCAGTCATAAAGTTTCCACTAGAAAACAGAGCCACAGTCAAACATGGCGTCAAGTTAGCAGTGTTGCAATTTGTTTTTGAGATCAGTTGTAGAATGTTTGGACTGTGGTTGTACGAATTCCTGTGGACCCAATCACACATTTACAATATCAACACAGTCAGTACAAGAGTGACACCTAGTGGTCACTTCAGTCAAACACATTTAAGGTTCATGCAAGGCTACAAAACTATAAGAGAATAAGGGATTTGTTTTAATTTAACTCTTCACTAAATCGTTACAGCCAGATGTGGACCAGTAATGTATCTAAATCTTTAAAGTTAAACAGAGCTGTGTACCCTTGACAGCAGTTCCCACCTGTCCCAGCTTTAGAATATCTAGCCAAGTTAGCTGATGGGTAACTATAAAGAGGCTATTGGATTTTTGTAGACCTGGAAGTGAAGTCTTACCCGAAGGAGTTTGAGAAAGGCAGAGCTCTGTGGAAGCAGGCAGCGCAGCAATTAACAGAAGAAACAAAAACAGGGTTGAGGCACAAGCAGGGCCTGGCTGGGCATAGACAGATTGATAGACTGTAGTGGCAAAAAGGTGTGGGCAGTATCACTGAAGGCGGTCCAGTGCCATTTTAGTTAAATCTGGGTGGGACTTACAATTTCATTGGCCGATCCCACCTGATGACACATTTAGAATCATGATAACTAGTTCATCAGGAAGGATCATCCAATCAAAATGGGAGAATGAATAGCACTGCCCGTGTGCTCACAGGTGCCATAATGCACCACTACAGGTATGCTTACTCTATCGTCCTTCATGGCCAGATCCCAGCAAGACAAATAACAGGGCTCTGAGTAATAAACTATGAAAAGAACAGGGTTTGACATGTTTTAAGGGCGTCAAAATGTCACAAATCGTCCAATACCAAACTCACTGCTTGTTCAATATGGAAGTCTCTAGTCAGTAGAACCGCAGAAGGCTTAACTTTTACCAACTATAGTTCCCTGATTTAACTCAGACACCCGATCTACACAAATGGAGTTGTCAGAGAGCACCGTGGCAAGGTCCGCTAGTGCCAATTTGTGTTGCATTGTGCTGGGGCTCCGAGCATAGTCAGAAACTCCGTGACCATGTTCAAACCTCTGGCCCCGTAACTCAGTTGTCCTGCAAAGCAGCGACTTAGTCCCTTTTCAACCTGAAATGGTAATAAGGATAGTGATGGTGGGTACAGAACAACGTAACGAAGGAACCAAAGTTCATGAGACACATTGAGGCGAAACATGCAGGAAGGAAAGAAAAGAATGGAAGTACTGTCGCCAGAAATGGATAACGGTTATGGAAACAGGAAACAAAGCGGGGTCAAGAAAAGACATACGCTAAAGCTACAGAATTGATCAGGTAAATACACAAAATAATACTTCCACATTGCTATGATACTGAATGCCAATATAAGATGGCAAAAGTAGATCGCTTACTGACAATATTAAGGAATATTTTACCTAAACTCAATTTTCACATTCATTCCTAGAAAGTTCACCAATTCTTACAGTCTCAAAGTATTATAATTTGGTGTATGGTAATAGTGCGTGTGTAATGCAAATTATTTACACACGGAGGTAGCTAGATAATTGCTGATTAAATTGAGCTACAGTGATGGCTAGGTTAAACATTGGAAACTGGGAAATAAACTAGAATGTTAGAATCTATAGAATTACAACATTGAAAGCAAGATACCTGGACATTGATTTGAAACACCATCTTTTTTTATGGTATTTTTTGGGGGGGTTTTGTGTAGTACTAAACACTACAAAACCACGATTGCATGTGGTAAAATATTCCTTTAAGTATGTGAAAGAGACAGTAAAATGTGGATCAATATTAAAGCCCTCCAGAGAAAAAAAAACAATGCTTATCAGTTACAAAAACATGTGGAAGTATTTGACAAAAAAAAACACACACATACACTCACCTAAAGGATTATTAGGAACACCATACTAATGTGTTTGACCCCCTGTCGCCTTCAGAACTGCCTTAAATCTACATGGCATTGATTCAACAAGGTGCTGAAAGCATTCTTTAGAAATGTTGGCCCATATTGATAGGATAGCATCTTGCAGTTGATGGAGATTTGTGGGATGCACATCCAGGGCACGAAGCTCCCGTTCCACCACATCCCAAAGATGCTCTATTGGGTTGAGATCTGGTGACTGTGCGGGCCATTTTAGTACAGTGAACTCATTGTCATGTTCAAGAAACCAATTTGAAATGATTCGAGCTTTGTGACATGGTGCATTATCCTGCTGGAAGTAGCCGTCAGAGGATGGGTACATGGTGGCTATAAAGGGATGGACATGGTCAGAAACAATGCTCAGGTAGGCCGTGGCATTTAAACAATGCCCAATTGGCACTAAGGGGCCTGAAGTGTGCCAAGAAAACATCCCCCAAACCAAGACACCACCACCACCACCACCAGCCTGCACAGTGGTAACAAGTCATGATGGATCCATTTTCTTATTCTGTTTACGCCAAATTCTGACTCTACCATCTGACTGTCTCAACAGACATCGAGACGCATCAGACCAGGCAACATTTTTCCAGTCTTCAACTGTCCACTTTTGGTGTGCTCTTGCAAATTGTAGCCTCTTTTTCCTATTTGTAGTGAAGATGAGTGGTACCCGGTGGGGTCTTCTGCTGTTGTAGCCCATCCGCCTCAAGGTTGTGCGTGTTGTGGCTTCACAAATGCTTTGCTGCATACCTCGGTTATAACGAGTGGTTATTTCAGTCAAAGTTGCCCTTCTATCAGCTTGAAGCAGTCGGCCCATTCTCCTCTAACCTCTAGCATCAACAAGGCATTTTCTCCCACAGGACTGTCGCATACTGGATGTTTTTCCCTTTTCACAACATTCTTTGTAAACCCTAGAAATGGTTGTGAGTGAAAATCCCAGTAACTGAGCAGATTGTGAAATACTCAGACTGGCCCGTCTGGCACAAACCACCATGCCACGCTCAAAATTGCTTAAATCACCCTTTTTTCCCCCATTCTGACATTCAGTTTGGAGTTCAGGAGATGGTCTTGACCAGAAAACACACCCCTAAATGCATTGAAGAAACTACCATTTGATTGGATGAGTAGATCATTGCATTAAGGAGAAATTGAACAGGTGTTCCTAATAATCCTTTAGGTGAGTGTGTATTCCTTGTAATGAACAAAAATGACTTGCCAAGTGCCATTGATAATGGTTTGAGCCTCTGACATTGAGCTTTAATCGTGACCACAGCTTACATCTAAATAGTAACTAGGTAAAAGTTAGAGCAAGGACATTGTTTGGCATGCAAGACTGTGGTTAGCTAGGGATAGAGTTTGTCAATAACATAAGAAAACTGACAAAATAGGGGAAAATGCAATATCTGTTTCTGGTATATTGCCTTATTGAAAGACAGGAGCTTCAAATGTGCCTTGTCATGTGTATGTAACTCTACTGTAGGGAAGCAAAGCTATTGTTCCACAAGAACATTAGGTAATTCATAATTTAGAAGGAACACACTACTCCAGATTCTTCTGGAAGTATTCAAATGGGTTCAGGTCTGGTGACTGAGATGTGGTTGCATATTGTGAAACTTAGATTTCATGGTTTCTGAAGTTCCTCCTTAATGTCCCAGAAAAAGTGCTTTTCTTTCAAAGCTGCTAATCTTCTTCTAGCCAGAATATTGGTCAACTTCTCCTCCCACAATTGACACCAGTATAGAGTCACTGCCTTAACTCACATTACATTTCTCGTTTACTCAAATGCTCTTTACTTTGGCAGATAAGTGTTTACTCTACAAAATTGAACTATGTTCTTTAGAGTTCAGAATAATTTAGGCTAATTGTTTCTGGAGAGCTAATATGCCTGGGTTGGAGCAAAACGCAAGAGCAACTCCTCAGAAGGAGTGACGAGCAACCCTTGGCTGTGTTCAATAGGACACATTGTACCAAAACCTTAAAACTTTCTGCAGGTGGACATGACAATAGATCAGTGGTTCCCAAACCTCTCCTGGAGGACCAACAGCCAGTCTTTGTGTTTGAACTACCCTTGAGCTAGCACACTTGATAAAACTTGTCTACCAATTAACATGTCCTTGATTAGTGAATCTGGTAAACCTACAGCTAAACTCCGGCATGGCTGGTGGTCCTCCAGGAGAGGGTTGGGAACCACTGATGTAGACTACTTCTGTTTGGTGCCAATTAAATAAACACACAGATGCAATGGTGGCGACCATTTTGTGCCTACGTCTGTACCTCATGTCTCCCAGTTTCCTGCTGAGGGCGGAGCCCATGGTAGAGAACGCTGCGGTGGTCTTCTGTCCCGCCACTGATAATGTCTCCTGAGTCTTTTTATACCTGGTGTTGGGCAGAGAGAAGGAGAGAGAAAACCAGGCTTAAAAAACTCTTCTGAACACAAGACACATTTGATATCGATAAGGCCACAGTAGCAAGCATTAACTTTTTGCAACTAAGGGGTTATTAGTGCTACGAACAGAAAAAACTAGATGTCAGAAACTTGCCATAAAAAAGCTACATGGCATTAGCGCACAAAAACAGCATTTCGAAACCCAGAAAAAAATGCAAAAAGAAATAAATGTAGGCAATGACACTAAACTGTTTGAAATGGAATGTAGCCAGTGAGATGGTCAAGGAACAAGCCTGTCTCTCCGTTAGGGAGAGTCCACTACATACGGTTGCTAGGGCAGGTTGAGTAGTAGTGCACACCTAAACAAGACTGCCTAACCTTGTCAAAGTTCAGTCAGTGGTGGTAGAGTTAACACCTTCACTGAAGAACTACCACCAAACTAGTGATTTTGGAGATTCTGTTGCAAATGTAGCAACTAAAACCAGAACAAATTCAGCCCCTCCACATTAAACTGGCTTCTGTTAATACAAAACGTTTTGTTTCCATGGAATTTTTATACCATATTTAGATCAATGCAGCAGCCATAGAGATGGTTACAGTACATCAGTTAGATTACCAATTATGTTACCCTTGCATTGAATATTAATTGTCTGATCCAAACTGGAAAAACAATTGATAAGACTTAATCACTCCCACAGGTTTACATGGTAAAATCAGCTTATCATTTACCCTAACATTTATTACTTAAACAGAAGGACAACTTCACTAGCACTCGCACTGTTGAAACAGATTCCATCATGGAAAGACGACATCTCTATGGTAGTAGACTATATCAAAATGGTGACATCTCCATAAGAGAGATCAGGTCCATTTGAAACAGTATTTGTAAACAAAAACGAGACAGAAATTTAGGACTTAAACTGTATTCATTTTGTATTACATTACTTTCCTGCACATGAGTCAGTGCTTACAAAAAATCAACCAGATGCTTCCTAATTAGTGAACACAATTAGGAACACAAACTAAAAAGACTGACCTGACTGACAGACAAAGACCCTACTAGAAGCTAAGTCTATAACTGGACATCAATTTCTACAAATAACTGTTAACCTAAGTGCTGATAACACAATGTCACAAGATGTCAGTTTGTTTTGACTTTTCTCCACAGAATTGATCAAATATTAAAAGCTGATAATACAGAAAAATAACAAAAAATGAAGAGCATCCATGGTGAATGATGTCAGTTAATGTTACAATTAGAACGGAGATTGAAAAGGTTCCCCGCTGCAATGTTATGACTAATGACAGTTACTTAACAGCTAACTACTCCCCATCAAGCACCAACACAACAAAACACCACATTAAAAAAAGGCATGAACAACAAGAAACCCCATACCCACCTGAAAAAAAGGAATGAAACTTGGGCAAACAAACTGCCAAAATATATCTAAATAGATTTAAGCAAAACTAAAACCAAAAACCACGGAACAAAAGGAAAATATATGAACTCACGCTTCAGATCTGGCAATGTCATCCAATGTTGCAGAGGCTGTAAGATATCTATGGACAAACAGTAACATTCAAATATCAAACTACTAACTGACTGCTGCCTTGGAAGAAAGAGCAAGTTAGAGACTTATGAACTTGAGTTAAAACGTGAACTTGGTACAAATAAACCACAAATCTACTCACAACACAATGAGTACTTTTGGGATTACACAAAACTGTTTGATAATTAGGTCTGTCAAATAAGCACATAACAATAATCAAGAAGTGACGAATAGCTAATTTTTTCTAGAATATATTGATTTGTTTGAGCACACACAATAGTAGCCTAACTAAAGACACTTTAAAACAGGATGGCTGAGCTCTTTGAATGTTTAGTGATTTTTTTTTCCTTGGAAATCCACTCAGACAAAGGCTGCACAAGGTTATCGTATGACGTATTGAGGCCTTATTTGAGAGGTCAATTCATGAAGCACTAACTAAACAGAGTCTCAAACAAACCCACCAGTTGGTAGATGCATCCGGTCAGTACTACAGAAATAGCAAAGCTACATACTGAATCCTGGCTGTCAAGCCGACAAAGCAGCAAATTAAACAATCTATATACTGATAGACGTTTGTCTGGTCACAATTAAAGATCCAGTGCAACGTAACACACGCTGCATTCTTCCACATCACGATTGTGGATTCACGTGACCAGCCTTTGTGTCAGAAAAACATCAACTGTCTGGAGTCGTTTATCTTGCTGGTTCTCTCTCAGACTCAAATTCCAAAGCCTTCCGCTCCTCCTACACCCCCAAACAATGCTGTGGCAGGTCTGTGCGGTTTGTCTGGTTGGGAAAGAGTGTGCGTGTGTTTATGTATGTTGTGCATATTGCCAAGCCTGTTAAAATAGGCCTTCAGACACCCAGAGATTCTGATTTGCCGTAGCAACTGCGATGAATGTGTGAGAACTTCACTGTTATGACCTTTCCACACACAGTGAATAGAGGCTATAAAATACCTTTGAATGAAAGAGGAACCATTTGACACTTCGTAATTTACTGTTATCACGGGCACAATCAAACCATCCTCAGTAACCATCCAAAGTGAATTAAAAGGGTATATCAGGTAAAAGCCTACTAGCATGCTAGTTGTTTCCATATATTAGCCATTGTGCAAATGCTAGTTAGCAATTCCGCTAACATCAGTGAGATGCCTAACAAATAGGCCGCTCTGCCCCCAGAGTAGTGCAGCAGATCCCCATCTACCCCATTACGGCACAGGGAAAACTGCTGGAGGAAGTGATAGATGAGGCATGTGAGCGTGAGTCCCTGCTAGCCCATCAAACAGGAAAAATAGACAGACTGGAGCACGAGAGCCAAGTCTAGGTTGGAGGCTTTTAGTGTGTTATTCTACAGAAATAGATTTACAGGGACACATAACTGGATGTATGAATGAGGCACCACGTTGTCATTTCCACTCCCCATGCTGAGAGCAGTGGCTAGCTGTGGAAGCCCGTAGAGCTAGATGGAACATTCTGGGCCCAGTTCCTCAGACTCAACATTTGATTCTCACAGATCCAACATTAGCTCTCAGTACAGAATCCCATAAAGGAGAAAGTAGTGTACAGAGGTTTGTAGACATTGCCCTTGCCAAACGTTTTTAAAAACAATTGATGTCTGAAAATAGCACACATAAAAGAGTAGGCATTTTTCTGAAACATGCTACTACATACACTGCATAAAATATAACTCATGTTTGTCCTTGCCCAGTCTGTCTCACTAGCTTCTCACTGGATAATCCAGCAATCTTGTTTGACAAACCTGAGTTGGAAAGTGGTTAAATGTTAGTATTTTTTTTAACTCTTGGGCAAATAAACAGGGGGCCATTCCACAAAGCACGACTGTGTGAAACATTCTCATAAAAATGCATTATAAGCGAAAAACAAGCTTCTCCGACGGGACTCAAGAATTATGCCAGCTCTACCAGATTGTAGTTCCACAAGGTTGGCCAACTGAACGTGGCCGAGAGTTAACCTACAACCACACACAAACAATTACTACACGTACACAGCTCAGCAACTAAAAAAATAAATAAACGACATCTCGCAAGATGTCATATTAGAATTGGCATGCATAATAGCAGGTATCGACAGAATGCTAGTTTTCACATGCAGGATAAGTAAACCACCACATTCCCTGACTACACAAGGAGAGGTGTTACACAATGACAAATATAACCTAGTTTAAAAGGCCAGGTGACACTACAGTGCCAATGTGGTGTTCTGGGCAGGTGCACTCAAACAGGAAGAGCAGACACTGGCAGGCAAACGTGGACTCACAACTCTGAGCTGGTAACTTTTTCATTCCACTCGCCAAATTTCTCAGCAGTTCTCACATAGCTAGAAACAGAAACCATGTTAAAACCAAAGCTGTACGGCTTAAGGGTCGAGTCTCCCCTAAATGTATCTGGGTTTCACTTATTTGATCAGATTGAAAGCAAACAATCCTTTCTAACATTGTACTTTCCAGAAAATTAAGATCATGTCAGTTCTACTTTAGTGAGCTGCATTTAGGAGAAGAAAACTCATTCATAAACTCACAATCAACATGACATTTCTGTTGTTTTTTATTAACAAATGTAAACCAACAACAGAATGTCCTGCTATGAATCATAATAAAAATGATTTAATACTTTGACAGCCCTACAATTTGGAAACAGTCATGGCACAACACTCAACAACAGCAGCCCTGAGTCCACTGTCGATCAGTCTATTCTGTATCAATGTTAGAAGGCGTGACATAGTCTGACCAAGCCCGAAAAAAAACAAGGAGTCTAAACACACAATGCTTGTGCAACAAAATTCAATAATGCTGGGGGAGGGGCACGTGGGTACATTTAATACTTTATTTAAAACATTATCATCAACAGTACAGTAGAACGCAGAAGTCAGGGGGACAGGTGGAGGGGGGGGGAGGGAATAGAGTGTTGGCCGAGCCGAAACTCAAACCCGTCGCCAGGGGACACATGTAGACCGTTAGCTTCAAACGCTACATGAACTCTGGCATGTATGAATATACTGTAACACTAAATAAAAACGTTATTCTTCAGAAATGTGTTTACAGATCTTACATGCTATTATCTCAACAGCCTAAAACAAGAAGGTTTCAACTGTCCTGTCCAAAGGAAGTGTGTCTGGTACCTTTTGAAGTGAACACCTTTAATTGATCATGTCAATAATTAATTTTTGCCGAGATAACGTTTGAAGAGCGTTCTACTTACGCGTTGGAGGTCTGAACGTCCTGCCAGCCCTTGGTGATGTTCTGTTTGAGCTCGTTTAGGGGGCTGAGGCCCAGCTTCCTCTTGAGCTCTGCAGAATGTTTCTCTTTGGCCACCAGCACCTGCCTCAACGTGTTGATCTCCTCCTCCACCTAGCACACAGACAGGTCACAGGTCATCCGATGGCTAGCCCAGACCGCAGGTCCACTCGTCCATCGCTGGTGGCACACTGATGACAGCCATTCCTCCCTCCCCCCAATACCAGTTAACTTAATGACTACTGAAGAGACATTCTTCTTGGGTGATTGGTCTCAGACCACATTCATATCTGCATGCCCACATTGTTTCCACTCAAAGTTTGTGGAGCGGATTAGTAAACCAAACAAAGGCTTGCTCTAAATTTGACAATGTTTATAGGTGGTGGAAAAAAGCAAGACTACTCCAGCAGACTTATAAACAAAAAATAGTTTGAAAAAAATATCTAAGATTTTCATTCTGTGGTCCATAAACCAAAGGTCTTGGCCAAATACGCACTAAAACAGAGGCAACCAAAATAAAGCTTCTTCTGAAAACAAATTGCGAAACCCAGAGGGCAAGCACCCCTGGCCCCGCAACATACACCCTTCATGTCTGGGGCCTTGCTGACACCCTTCAAGACTGGGGCCTTGCTGACACCCTTCATGACTGGGGCCAGTGGGCTTGCAGGGACAACTGACAGCGCAACAGACCGTACCTTGACAAGGTCCTTCCGTAGCTCCTCTGCCTCCTCCTCAGAGATCCCTGGGGGCAGCGTGTTGACCGACGACACCCCCGCGGCACCTCCCTCGGCAAAGTCGGCCCCGGCCGTGTGGCTTGGCCCCTTATTCGGGGAGTTCAGGTTGATGTCTGGATCGAGAGAAAGAGTGGGGGCGGGTGGGCATGCTGACATGAATCGATCGAAGCGTTAGTGTCATGAGGAGTTAGAGCACGAGACATCTGGATGTTTAGTCACACTAACTGTTAGTAACAGAGAAGAATCTAGAATATACTGACACACACAAAAGGTTTTTTCCAAAGAAGAATTACTGGGAGGTCCTTCAAAGAATAACTCTAGCCAACGCTACAGAAGTAGATTCACAATTTAGTTCTGATTCGCCTTCAATTCATTAATTCACTCCAAACAATCTGGCCATAACGAAGGAACTGGGCCAAACCAGAGAATGTAACAAAACTGTACATCAAAGCCAGTTCCATTTCGAATTTTCTTCGCAACCCTTTAATATGGGAGTTATTTAGTCAAGTGACACCAGGTGAGTGCAATTCATGATGAGGTAGAAGAGAAAACTGGCAGGCTCTGGGGCCTCATTTATAAACGTGGCGTACGCACAAATGAAGACGTATTCAGCTCTCTATGCAATAATTGGGATTTATAAAAAGCAAACTTGACGGGAAAATGTGCGGTCCTTCACGGAAACTCTGACCCAGGGTACGCACAAAAACGGGTGAAAGGAGAAATGGTGACACCATCGGCAGATGGATGAAACACGTAGGCTACTGTAGATCCGTCTGAAACTGCAGAGCGTTGTGAAACCGAAATTGAAATACTGCCTCTCATTAATAATATGAAGATGTCACAAAGCCATGCTTACAATTAACAGCCTGCAGAGAAATACAAACAATATAAAACAAGATTGTAATGTAAAGGAAAATGAAGGACATATTGCACATATTTGCAAAAATAAAACTCAAATATATGATGTAGGCTAATTATATTGGCATGTAATGTAATTCATCCTCATAAATAATACGGTAAACAGAACGAAATCATGTTTAAAACTAATATTCTTGTCGATGTCTCTGTCTGGCTGTGCAGATAGATAATAAATAGATAAGAGATAGTCTATTGTCAATTGGGGAATATTGTATAAATAGTATAGTATAAATAGTATAAACGTCGTAATCAGATACAGAAACAGTGTTAATTTATATGCATTTAGTTCGTTTTATTTTTAAATGTGTTCCATTGTGATGCATGTCTTAACCATTTTGAAAGGTTCAAGATTTTCTATTTGTGCAGAACTATTTTACATTCACAATTAGATTATTACATCTATATATTATCAGATACAATCAAATGGCGGGTGAACAGGCAATCAAAAAAGCACAATTTGCAGCTATGTCCGGTATCCCAAATGAAATCGATGCTTTTGACTGCACTCATGTTGCCATAAGGACACCGGTTTTATAAATCTGAATATTTCTTTACGTAAGCACGTCCTATATTTTTCATCCGTACGCCACTTGAAGCAAATCCACCACAAAGTTTTATAAATTAGGTCGTTGGACCTTGTATGGGGAGATTTTAAATACCCCTGGTCTGGATGCCAGAATTATTTACATAAATGCGAGGTTAACCATCAAAAGCGCCTCAACAAGTGATTGGCATTCAGATGCAAACACGTCTGTGGGGTTCTAATAACAGAGACGACAAAATGTTTGGCCATTAGGTCAACAGAGATAATAAACTACACCACTAAATAAATCATCATGTATTCCTTCCTAGCTGACAACTAATTTCCTTTTGGTTATACAATATGATAGTATGTTTGGTATGTATGGCTTTCCTTAAAAGTATGATGCAAAACTGATTTAAATATGTTTAAAAGAGCAAGAAATTACTTTTATACCAAGTTCATATACTACGGTTAAACGTACAATATGTAGTTTTTGGCCACCAGGGGGCTCTCAATCAAAACAATTGCAAAATATGTACTTAGATGAGGTCGGGAAGCAGTGTGGGATCATGGGTTTTGTTATCGTCGTCAATGACAACCTTCCAATCTAGCATCTCCGGCAGAAAAAATTTTCACTGACAAAGTCATGTATTGTTAAAAATATTATAACTTTATTCACATTATGTTTGGCGGTTCCCTGGAACTTAGAGCAACTAGCGCAGTCCAAGGTTATATCACGCCATTGACGGAAGACAAAATGAAAAGTCCCGTGTCTTCGAATTATATTACAAATTTCTCTGGATTTGAAAGTTGGTGGAAACATTTTGGATAATTTAAATACACAACTAAGAAATATATATATAATATTAGGTATAGTGATGTTTGCTTTTTAATGCAAAGTACATCTTTTGTTAATGTTTTGGAAAACTACATATTGTACCTTTAACCTACATTAATGATCTTAATGGGAGGGATAGATTCTCTCTGAATGATCGTATATAGCAGTCTACAGAGGGTTCAAATACAGTAATTTTTTTAATGCAAATTTTTCCAAATTAAAATCAAGAGCTATACTAAACATTTAAGGCTCTTTTTTCGAGGGGGTGTGTATTTCACATTTAATTACTATGTATTGCTACGTAGCATATAATAAAGCTGTATGTGGTTTTTAATAGAAAAAAAATGTTAAAGGTACAATATGTAATTTTCCAAAACAATAACAAAAAACGTACTTTGCATTAGGGCTGGGCGGTATGACCAAAAATGTATATCACGGTATTTGTCAAAATTTTACCGGTTTCACGGTATATGACGGTATTTCTTTTTCCATGCATAATCAGGTGTTCCCAGCATTTTCTACAGTTTGAGAGAGGAATTATTGTAGTAGATTGACTTAGGATGGTCTATTTTACTGTCATGATGAGTGAATATTGTAGAAATACAGTAGCCTACTGTATTTCAGTGAATATACTTTGTGTGATATGCATGTTTTTACAAACGGTTCGGAGGCGCGCTATATAGAAAGTTTTTTTTACACACGATAACTGCAGTCATTATTTTTGTGCTGTACTGTGGTTTTAGATCAGCTTTTCCTTAAGTGGGATACCAAATAAATTGTATTCTATATATTATATCCTATGGAATGGCACATTGTGTATATTCTCTTTACCGAGTTTCTCTCTTAACTCATCAGATCCAAATTTAAAATATACAGCAGATCCAAATTTAAAATATACAGCAGAGAGACCTAGAAAGGATACAATTTTTAGACATTTCCCTTTATAAAACGTTGATTTTTGGAAACTATACCATCTAACTTAAGTCGCAGAGTATAACACTTTTACGAGCAGACAGTAGGCTAATAATCATAGACACCTCATACAGAATATACTAGTTGGCCAAATCCTTAGACTTACAACGTAAATGCAGTTACGAATGCTACAGTGTTTTATTATCCGAAAACCGGGAACGAATACAATATTCATAATTTTATTAATTGTAGCATGGTGTTCACCCGTCCCATTATATTATTCTAATGATGATAGAGTTGCTATATGCACAGCAGACTTCGTTTTGACTGTAAAATATACATGTAGCTGTTTTAGAGACAAGACAATCATTTAAACTACTGTCACTTCATAGACGCGTTTAAATTGAATTATTATAGAGACCATCGGAATTCGAACAGTAACTAACAAACTATCGGTTGTATGCTTTCACTGAAGACAGAAAGCACAACTTCAGTATCCATTTTCCACTAGAAATTCAATTGTTTTAAACTTTAGAGACAAAACTTTCTTTATATTCCAGTTTCTACTGACAAGGAAGATGAATGTTGACCATGATTTCGGCTTGTTTCGGGGCGTTCCTCCTGCCGTATTCTACAGTACACTCGCGTTCTGTCCGACACATTCCTCCTGTTGTATTCTATAGTAGCTACTGTAGATGGCCCCCAGATTGACATAAAGCCCACCCAAATAGTACAGTAGGCTATATGAATCAAACAGCATTCCAGGATGGAATACAATGTATTCAGCAGTGTTGCACAGCGCAGCGTTCAGGACGTTGTCTATTCAAATACACTGGTATGGCGGTATATAAAAAATTAATATCATGACGAAAACAAATACCGGTATTCGGTGTGAACCGGTATACCACCCAGCACTACTTTGCATTAAAAAAGCGAACATCCACAATTGTTTAGCAAAAAATATTTGAGAAGTAGGATGAGATGTTATCATATTTCCTGGAGCATAGCCTCATGTTAGAATGTAGCTTTAACTCAGGAACACAATAAAAAAAGAAACCCATGTAAACAATGCTCTTGTCTGCTCTTTTATACATGCTTTAACCATGAATATACTATTATGGTCACTGTTTTGGCCTGATGGATGAGATTGTATAGTGCTGTGGTTGTTACGGTGGGCCTTACCAAAAAAACAAGACTCAGGCACTGGTTGGGGCCCAAGCTTAGGGTGATCAACAGTACTATTCAGAATGAACGGGATATTGTTAATAAAGAACAGCAGTGTCTCTGTTTCTATACAGATAAGGTTTGGAGATTTACAGCAAATCACATTAACTACAGTACTGTACACATTTGTATTATAAAGATTGCTAATGTGTCGTCATCATGACATATTCCCGCAAAGCATTTTGGGAATCCGCAGCACAAACAAGGCGCCCATGCTAACTGTCTTTTAATTCAAGTCTTAAATATATTTTTATTTAACAGGCTGATGCACCAGTAGCTCCAACAGTATTCTACTAGAAAGCGCATTTAGTAAGACCAGTAAACGAGTCAAAGTTTTCACAATTTAACTTATGAATTATGTGTTTCTCTTAGTAAGTTACGTTAGTTTGTTGAATTCTAAATGCATGCAGATAGATGAGAGAGCGAGGAGTGTGGTGCTTAAAACATTAACATTCCTTTGAACGGACAACAGTTTTCTTCCCCACATTTACGATCTCCAGGTCGCTGCATTTTGTAGGATTCTGTTTTTCACGCTAAGTTTTCATTATTTTCATGCCAGAACACTAGCCTGCTATGCCAGCCCATGTAAACATACCAGCCCTGGCCAAACATACCCCTAATTCTTTGCGTTTTGATGACATTGCCGCTCACTTGGTCACATGTCTTAGCAATCTCTATACCAAATTTAACCAGGCAGTTTGACTACGAACCAACTTTTTTTGTTACAGCAATGACCTGGGAGCAATTTGGGTTACCTGTCCTGCTCAAACAAAGCTTTCACCTTGTGGGCTGTGGGACTGAAACGCATTTTACTGTTTATAAAAATTTGAAATAATTTTAAATAAATTTTAACATTTAATATAAATAAGTTTATATACAACCGAGCCAGGGATCAATCCCTCTTCGCTACATAGAACTTAGACCGACTACGGTATATATTCGTGTTCGTATTACTGTACTGTGCAATTACAAAAACATCTTTGAACAAAGTACGAAAAGATACATCACAATAAAAATGAGACCATGTCTAGATGAGAGGATCAAGCAGGTTTGCGTATTTGAGACGAGGTCCACGTGACTACGCCAATTTAGACTAGGTTTAAGGTTGAATGTAGGTTAATATTACCCTAATTAACGAGTACAGAAGCCCACCGGAGAGTAAGGCTCAGGGACAATAATTCAAAGTAGAATCAGATAATCAATGTTTGAATTTAACAGGGTCAGGTTGAGTTTGGCACTTTATTTAGTTGGCTATTTAATTGAATCATCGGTTTATAATTATAGGACTTGAATATACAATAACAAAACTCCCTATCTAGTATCACGACCGCATCGAACTACTGTACCTATGAAGAAAATTATTTAACTTTATACTTTAGTTCAGGATCGTTTATTGGCAGCGTAGGTCTCCAGACATCTAGGTGTGTCACTGCGGACGAAACATCAGCTGGCACGCTAATTTGAGACAAGCCAGGCTACCTGCGTTCTCAGCTAACTAACTAGCATGGAAATGTAGCTTTTTCGTAATCATTTTAACATTTTTACAAAAATACGCGCCACTTAAACACGATTCCACGACTTGCATCACTTTAAACTGAACGAGGACCACGTTAATAACAGAATAACAAAGAAATTACATAATGGAAACTCGATCTGGCTGCCCTCCTCTCACATTGCGCATCTGACATATTTGAAATTGCTGTTTGGTCGGTCGGTGGGGCCCAAGCTCGTACTCGTAGCTTTAGTATATCGCAAAAAGAATAATGAAGGGACATTCGTAAAATTCACAACTGTCATACACAAACGGGCATAAGGAACAACAATCATGTGAAGAATGTAGCTACGTTACCTTGACCAACTGGGTCCATTGCGTCGAATAAACGGTGTGTTTGTGCACTTTACGCAAGAAATATAGCGATGTTGGTAATGGATATGGAAGGCTAGCTAACAGAATGACGTTCACTCAATCAGTCGAAACCTGCAAACTTCTCCCGTTGTCTGATGGGGTTCATCAACAACAATCTGCGATAGAAACTGGAGACGGACACGAACAGGTACAGTACTGGCTAATCGCTCCAATAAACAGCCAACTCAGCTTGCGCCTTTTCCGGCGGCTGTGGATGACGTCGTCAAAGCGTCGCAAGTAAATTGACCCCGTTTTAAAGCTGCTGTCATGTGTTAAATATAAACGATTTGCACATTTTATAAACATTTTATTATTTAATTGAGATAGTATGATGGATAATATGGAACTCTACGGAATAATTGACATGAGGTTTACTACTAATAGTATCGTGTTTTTCCTGCTGTGTAGTTACTATTTATAGAACTTCCGTCAACAGCAAGTGCAGGATGTTAAAGAGTCTTAATAAATCTGATTCGGAAAAACATGTGTAAAGTTGCTGCCCACGCGTGGCATAGTGGTCTTAACACCCGGATCACACCAACAACGTAAGAGCATTGTGATACACCAGAAGTTCATTAATTTCTAATTCCCACGTCACACTGATTACATCATTGCAATTTGTTACAGCAAAAATACATTCATTCTCAAGATGGATTCACACCAGGTCCGGCAAACTGGTTGCATTGCGGTGGAAGTCCATTCATTTCAATAGAATGCACCCGGTGCGGCGGGTGTGTTGCAAGAGTTGAAATAATCCAATTTGTGCGGTGCTTTGCCAGAAGTTGATGTACCACTGAGGAAGAGCCAATATGTCGCTTTCACCTATGGGTTTATGGGATTGCAAGAAAATCTTTGACAGCTCAGTACATAGATTTCATCAAACAAACTATTGTCAATGAATACAAAACTGAAAAAGCTCCTGCTAGTCGCCTTGCTGTAGGAGGACAGTTGTATGCAGTTTACTCAACTAAAAACAATAACCTAATAATAACTAATCTAGCTAACACAAGCAAGCTTGTCTGTTATGTAATTATTTCATACAGTTTATTAGTATTTGTTCAGCCAGCCTGCCTGACGTGTTCTTAGACACGGTGGTTGTGTCCTACCAACATTTTCCCACATGTACACAGTACTGAGATCACAGGGAAGTGTGAGCATGGGCATGTCATTCAGGTGATCAAAACAAAGTACATCAGCTCCAGGCAAGCTTTAAAAGACACAATGTATTTTTATAACCACCACAGACCGTACCATGATAGCAAGTCATTTTCATTTGCTTGTAAAAGGACAAATAGAGTCTATTATCTTGCCCTTGCAGCGTCAGAATGATGCTCAGAAAGAGTTGGAAAGTTGGTCAGGACTATACTTTCTTTTATCATCACAGCTACATAAAAATAGATTTTGAACCATAATATTGAAAATGTCCATCAGCACTGCACTGCAGACTCCACTTTGATATGAAAAAGTAAGTAAGATTGTACCTCAGAGTTTTCATTTCAATCAATCAATCAATCAATCAATCAAATTTATTTTATAAAGCCCTTTTTACAACAGCAGTTGTCACAAAGTGCTTTGACAGACACCTGGCCCGAGACCCCCAAAAGCAAGCAACACAAGTGATGCACAGTGGCTAGGAAAAACTCCCTAGTAGGAGGGGCCTAGGAAGAAACCTAGAGAGAGGCCAGACTCAAGGGGGTGGCCAGTCCTCTTCTGGCTGTACCGGGTGGGGGATCTGAAGGTACACAGCCCATTGTAATAAGGTCAATCCGTGTTTAATTATTGTCCAGCAATGAAGATATGATGGGTGGACTGTGACCATAGTCTTTATGTAGCATCAATACAGTTTGGTGTTCTTGCGAACGAATACCGTGAAGCCGTCTGGAGATGAAAGCTGGCGTCATCGGGTGGAAACGGGATCATCAAACGCAGTGACATGGGATCCAGCACAGCAGCGGGCCAGGCGTGGGAAGGGGACATCAAACGCAGTGACATGGGATCCAGCACAGCAGCGGGCCAGGCACGGGAAGGGGACAGGAAGGAGTCATCAGGCCACTTGGTCATGTCGCATGTTCCTAGGGTCCTCCTAGGATGAACATGACATCAGGAACATTAGAGTGGGCATACCTTGGGTCTAGTACCTTGACACAGCTCTGACCCCAAAATGAATATATAAAACCCTAGTCCCCCG
>JACXGM010003410.1:0-30722 GCA_016801145.1 Umbra pygmaea
CCCCCCCCCCCCCCCCCCCCCCCACTGCACACTGGCTGCGAAAACACTGGTCCCACAGTAGTGTGTAACCTGTGATACACATGCTGGCACAAAATGGATGCAAATTACATGCATCAGGCAGGTTACAGTGAGTCCAGGTGTGCAACTGTTAACCCAACAGGACAGCAAACATTCTGTATTGAGTTCTATAGTCTGGAGGGCAGGAAGAACATGTATGAGTCTCATAGATAGATTGTTCTCTTTATGAGTCCAGTAAAGTCTCCTAGTTTCAAATCAGATTTTGACATTGTTTAGAAATAAATAGTGATGTGAAAGTGCAGTATACAATCACATAAACTTATTTCATATGGTATATTGACAGCCTAGGGACTTGTAGAAATAGCCAATGTGTATTGATCTTTCTGAGGAGTGACTCTGAATGTTATTTGATGAATTCAAGTTCAGAGGCAATAGTAAAGGCCTCAGACTTAAAGATGGTCAGGTCTTCTAGTACATTGGAAATACAGATGCAGTTTTAACATGTGCTACTAATAACATTTAAATTGGTCAGATTCACAGGTTTACATCTACACTGTAAAAAACATCTGTGTTAATACATGAGAGCTTCAGAATGTTTTAGGTTCACATTTACACTGTAAAAAAAGATATGTATTAATACAGGACAACTTCAGAATTTGTTTTACAGAAACATTCTATTTAACAACTTCACATGTACATTTCAATATTTAACTAAACACACACTGTATGTTGGTAGGAGACATCTCCATAATCTGTGTGAAATGCTAAACACATCTACTCATTTGCTAAACTTGTTTTTAAGGTACAGTGCATCCGGAACGTATTCACAGCACATTGTTTTGTGTTACACCCTTATTAATTCTTAAGGGTGAATGCTTAATTCTACAAACAATACCCCATAATGACAAATGTGAAAATGTGTTTGAAATTTTAGCAAATGTATGAAACTATGTATAAAACAAAAAAAGCACATTTACATAAGTATTCACAGCCTCTTGCCCTTTTGGCAAACTCCAGGTGGGCTCATGTGCCTTTTACTGAAGAGTGGCTTCCGTCTAGCCACTCTACCATACAGGCCTGATTGGTGGAGTGCTGCAGAGATGGTTGTTCTTCTGGAAAGTTCTCCTCCACAGAGAAATGCTAGAGCTCTGTCAGTGACCATTGGGTCTTGGTCACTTCCATAAGGCCCTTCTCCCCCGATCGCTCAGTTTGGCCGGGCGGCCAGCTCTAGGAGTCCTGGTGGTTCCAAACTTCTTCCATTTACAAATGATGGAGGCCACTGTGCTCATTGGGATCTTCAATGCTGCAGATATTTTTCTGTACCATTCCCCAGATCTGTGACTCAATACAATCCTGTCTCGGAGGTCTATAGACAATTCCTTGGACTTCATTGCTTGGTATGTGCTCTGACATGAACTGTTAACTGTGGGATCTTATATAGACAGGTGTGTGCCTTTCCACATCATGTCCAATAAACTGAATTTACCACAGGTGGACTCCAATCAGGTTGTGGAAACATCTCAAGGATGATCAGTGGAAACAGGAGGCACCTGAGCTCAATTTTGAGAGTCACGGCAACGGCTTTGAATACTTATGTAAATGTGCTTTATTATTTATTTTTTTTTCATAAATTTGCTAAGATTTCAAACACACTACTTTCACATTGTCATTATGGGGTATTCTTTGTAGAATTTTGATGTAAATAATGAATTTAATCCATTTCGGAATAAGGGTGTAACATAACAAAATGTGGAAAAAGTGAAGCGCTATGAATACTTTCCGTATGCACTGTAGATGCTGGATTGCTACATTGACATACCAGAACTTAAATCAGTAATGAGTGTTCCCATATGCATGGATTATAGGTGGCTGTGTGAGTCGGTTGGTTAATAGTCGGTCTAGATATCTCTCAAGTTTGGCATGTTTATTCTCAAATTGTTTTGGTATTTTACAGAGGAAAACACATGACGACATTTAAAGTGTAACCATTTTAGTATTTTTTTGAATATCTTCAATGTGTTTTGAGAGAATTT
The DNA here is from genome assembly GCA_016801145.1 of Umbra pygmaea. Classification (NCBI taxonomy): domain Eukaryota; kingdom Metazoa; phylum Chordata; class Actinopteri; order Esociformes; family Umbridae; genus Umbra; species Umbra pygmaea. The sequence goes on from JACXGM010003410.1 coordinate 2,052, forward strand.
TTTGCCGTAACAATAAAACTACAAAATAGCTTTTTAGGATTTTTTTATATCCTGAAATAAGTTTTGTACACTGGTCAGTGAAAGTGAAAATACTTCTGTTGACATTCTACAAAATTCTACACAGTGCACCTTTTATTTCAACTTTAAACATCAATGTATTTTCTTTTACTGAAAGTATTAAAAGGTGGACAGCCTCGGCATGTTCGGTTTTATAAATAAATAAAAATGTATTGCGATGACCGCGCAGAGTTTGGTTGTTTGTTTTTGAGTTTGGTACTGTAAGCCTTTCTGACCTTCCAATGGAATGTGTTACACATTGTGTGGGCAGCGAGGACGGATGAGGAGTGGAGAAGGCGAACATGATATTGGGTCCTGGAGATAGTGGGCATTCCGAGCCCAGGAGGCAACAAAAAGTCGTCTCTGCCGCCCGTGGTCCCCATCGTCAGGCCTAAATGCTGCTTCCTGCAATCAGTCACTGGAACTCTCCGGAACGCTTAGGCACCCGATGACACGGCAGGGGCGCCTCTTGGCTCCTGGGAGACTAAGAGCACATGAGGGCTAGGAGTGGGGGGCCCGTCCAAATTTACCAGTCCTGCAGTGTACCTTCCGATGTATACAGTTCTGCATGACTTCTGTCCTGTCACAGATATGGTATATATTACCATAGAAAATCAACAGTGTTATGCTATTATATTAATATATATATACAAGAAGGGTCGTCCCTGAAGATCAGCAACCAACGACTGAAGCTTCCTGGTCAAATAAAGGAAATGCATTTGGACGCTGTGGTCTGTGCTATTTACCTGAATGTACTGAAGGCAGTGGGATTGGATAGGTATGAGGAAATGTTAAAAAGAGGCCACCTGAGAGGTCATTGTACCGTCCAATTAGGAAGCAGGGATTTTAACGCCTGCTCAGCAGCTTGGTCCTATTGGCCACAGTGTCCTTACAAACTGCCTGAAACCACGGGACAAACGGTTCCGTTATGAGGGATGGAAAATAATCTACTCTCCAATGTTGTGCTTTTCAATTCTCCATTCATAGCAGTACGCAGCACAGATCCATCTGGGAATAATGTTGCCTTTTGTGTCGGCCAAGTCTGCCTCCTATCTGCCCTGCGCCGCTGAGAAACGGCTGAAAGATCTTCTGCCCCGTGAAAATAACCAGAAACACAACAGACTCACTCACTGTCTCTCACTGTAAAAAGGAAAACATTCGGATCCTTTTAAATTCAGTTTCATTGCATCTGTCAAATGGTCAATTTGTCCCCCGTCCATCTTAATGGGTAACTTCAACTGTACCCTGCATATTGTCTTTTCTTTGCCCATTAAGAGTCAGCGAGAGGGGAAGTAAAGCCATATCTTCAAGCTTTCTTAATGCTGCAGTGTTATTATTTGGTTATTTGAGATATTAATTTGTTTCTGAAGTCAATGCAAGTAATGGAACTCCTACAATTATGTATATTCCACTGAAATAATATTTGCTCAACAACAATGAATATACTTTCACGAAAACACCTTTTGGTTTCTTATTCAAAATGCACATATCATACATTTTTTCAATTAGTTGCTTGAAATCAAACTTATCAAGAATTTGGAAAATATCTATTTTCAGTAATGTACAAAACGAAAACAAAAATGAACAATAATAACTGAAAACAACATGTTCAGCAATGATAAACATACCTGAAATAAAAGTGTCTCTCTTCTCCCACAAATTTTTTTTTATAAAATAGATTCCCCAAACGAGTTGCTAAGAACAAATCGTCCTTGGATTTTCAGAAGGCAGGTAGCGGAACCGTTTCCCAGCTCTCGAAGAACAAAAACATGGGGACTTGTTTGGAAATACAGGGAGAAGAAACTGTCACTGGGCTCTATATTTACAGAGCCGTGTTTCATCTCCTTTCTCTCTCCATGGCTATAAGTACCAGGCTTCAATGACAACAATTACGTAAAACAATAAAGACAACACCATATTATGGTAATATCCAAACACCTTAGCCTATGGTTAAAAGAAGCAGAAGAGGAAAAAAAGACTGTGTTGACAGTCAGGTGTCCACAGGTATCAGAGCTCTCCAGTTTCAGCTAGCACTCAGGCACCGTGCTCTTCTCCTCATTGATGTGAGAGGACAGTGGTAAAGGGTGGATGTGGAGTAGTGAGAGAGCAGTGGTTTTGTCTGTGTGTGTGTTTGTGTGTGTCTCATAATGTAGTAAACGCTTAGTTTGATCATTAGGATTTGAAAGAGATCCATTGTGTTTGTTACCTTTTGAGTTATTTACATGAAAAAAAATGAAAGAGCAAATAATTACATGTGGATGATTACTATCAAATCTGCTATCTAGGAACTTCCATGACAACGATAACATTCATCAGGAAAACATATCCATTATAAACATGTTTTATTGCTAAATTTGCAACAGGTTTGTAATGAATAAAAAGTGAAATATGTGCACTAGATAGTTGGCTACCTAGCATTTTTTACATTTTATCTACTGTATTTTGTCATTCTTATTTTTTTTATCACAATAAAACAAAAAGTAATATTTAGATTGTCAAAAGTAATCAAAGCAAGTCTCCCTCTAAGCAATTGAAATTGAATAGACAATGAAAAGATGTCTTTGAAATTATTTAGCTCAGTGGGCTTTATCTGAATAAAATGATTGTGGTGTAAAGATGAGAAAAGAGGAAGGCTTGACAACCATAACAATAATCAAAAAAAAGTTTAAAAAATAATAATGAATCAACATATAAAATGGATGGGTCTTTGTCATGAAATAAATAAATACATTTTTAAATGACTTTTAGATTTTTTTAATCAATCAAGAATTCTGGAATGGATATTAAAAGCATATTAAATCTGTGTGTGTTTGTTGGCGCAGGTATCTTTTTTCCCTCAACATCACAGAAGGTATTTATAAAATGTAAAAGCTCACCTGCACTGAGGTCAGTACAGTACCTATTCTTCGTTCTCCCAGACTCAATGAGTGTGAGCATCAAACCAATAACACTCTATTACAAAGAGCTTGGTTGGCTAACTGAATACATTAGCAGGGATATGTTTGGCATATACTATCACACAGCAACAAAATGCAGCAGAACTTGCGATGCAGATCAGGTTAAGGGTAAATTTTCCTGGAGAAAGCTTGTCAATGCTGAGCATTAGAAGGGACAGAGCGATGGGTTCTCAAGGGCTAATTAAGGGCCCCTCTGTAGGTGATCACCCAAAAACAGAGATTTTACGGGACTAATCCTCTGTCACCTGCACCTCCAGAGTTGGAGCATCCAGATATTGGCTACACTGTTCGTCTGATCCAAAACCCCTCCAGGGTGTGTCTACATCCCAGCCTGCCTCTGGAACCACCTGCTGACCTGGGCAAACACCAACCTCTCCGCTGGAATTTCTGGTACAACACATACAGCACACTACCTCACTCAGAAATACTGGTGGCCCACCTTGGATGAAGACATTCCCCATTATGTCAAATCCTGTTCGGTATGTGCTCAAACGGAGACCACTTAGAAAGAGCAAGTCAACCAGGAACTGGGGATTTTCCTGTGTTGCCATTGCCAGGACCGGCAGGGTGAATGGGCAAGGTTGAAAATTCTCTTTACTAATAAAATAAAAAGATTACCATCTTTGGATTGTTAGGACAAAGACAAGATGATCTATTGGATGATGATCATGTCAGTTAAAAGTACTAAAATGTAGTATTCTATTTAGCAGGAAGTCAATGTTAGTGAACTGGTTCAGGCCACGTTTATGTCAGTACTTGGTTGTATAATATACATGCATGCTTCAGCTTCCGTCTTGAAAGGCTTGGACTCTGTGTATCACAGAATTGCGTTTTATTGCTGGTGCAGGCTTTTGTACACAACTATCGGATGGGATTAATTGTTTTCAAGAAAGGCCAGACACGATTGCTATTATAAGTATCTGCCTCCTGAAATTTCCTTCCTCAACGTCGTTACAAAATTATCCAAAGCTATGCTTTTGGATCTTCAAAACAATAGATTGTTAGTTAAAAGAGAGTTCTGTAAAAGTTTAAAATTAGACTGTAATGGCAAAAATGCTTTTGCAACAGATTGAGCTGACATGTACAATACTGTAACTTCTGTATAAAGGTGAAGATTAAAATGTATTTTACAAGGTAACTAATATCATTTTTACACAGTGTAAACAATAAAGGCCCCAAGATCGAACCCTGTGGAAAACAATGTGCAGTCATCACCTATTCATGCCAAAGGATGACATCTTTTACAACAAGATAAAATGATCAGCAGTATCAAAGGCCTTGGACAGGTCAATTAACAGAGCAACACAACTCAATTTCTCATCCAAGGCTGTGGCAACATCACTAGGTAACCGTACTAAGCCCTGGTCTGATTAGGAAATGAAAAAGTGGGTGAGACACACATTGTAGGTGCTCACTGTGTAGCTAATTATATTCTTACTAAGTTGCATTGTAAATGAAAACATTTGGAATATTTACTTACATTTGCTCAGTCAATGTTTATGTACCCCAACTATTAACTGTAGGTATCAGGTAGCCTGATATTCAGAACAGAATTTTACTTTATTTTTCTCCCAATTATTCATTATTATTTCAGAATTTCAGAATTTCTTAAAATTCAACAAGCAAACGTGGCTAGCGAATACGCCAAACAAATACAAAAACTGGGCGTGGCTCACGATTCAGGGCCTGGAAACAGGCAAGGTATCATGCATAGAAATGGAATGATTAGAAATGCCATTCCAATTCAAATCAATGTAGCAGGATGGTCAGAGTGGCAGCCATTTTCTTGTGTACTAATCGAATGACCAAGCAAAACAGTTCAATGAGGTTTCTATTCATTCCATTTCTATGGTATCATGCACTCTTCAGAAACAAACCATTAACCATTGATCCGTCTTTGCCTGAAACTCAGATGTTTATTTTCTGCTCATGATTAAGAACTTTAAATTCTGATGTGAGTTTGTTAGTTTCAGCTGCAATGAATGCTAAGGAATTTGACTCACATCCAAATATGTTATTTTTTAACCCTAACATAACAATTTCTTTTATCAATGGACATAATTTTCTGCCAATATAGATTTTGCTATTTTATGTATTCATGGCATAATTGCGAATTTGGGTTCCATATTTTATTTCTATTATCGATGTAGCCTACCATCACCATTCATCCATGTCAAGAATGTGGTATCTTATTAAAATATCTGTACAATACATTTCTTCTGGCATAAACCTTATGGCTGAAATCCAATCCTGATGTTCAGAATCTATCTGCTACATCAGATGAATGCAAACACAGACAACTCTCAGTGCTAATCTGTCGGACCAGAAGGGCTGCTTAAATTTTATCATCACTTTTCTTTTGTCTCTATGAAATCCTTTTAGCTGGCCTGACATCAACCTCCATTGTCTTATGGGATTATGAACAACCCTTAAATTCTAGCTGTGTTACTTATTTCACCTTCACATAACCATCTGGGCCAATTGAGAACTGATTATTATTTGCAACGGTGACCTGTATGCCAAGTACCCTACATTCTAGTATTATACTTTAGCTGCAAACCAACTGTAGCTTTCCTGCCTACTATACCATTGATGGCACTCTAGATCATTGTTTCTGGTGTACCTTGAGGGCCACTGTCTGGCCATTTTGTCTGGTGTTTCAGCTTCATTTTTTATTCCAAGCCAGTGTTTATCCAACCATTGTTCTCTTTGGAGACAAAATACCTTGCAGTCTACAGTATCATCTTTCCTGTCCCAGATCTTCCACCTGCCCATTGCACAGGACATAACGTCAAGCGTGTCTTAATGTCTTCATGTCAGACGTAGTCTGAGGATATTCCTGGAGGCATCTCTGAGTCACAGGCTTGCATTGGTGCAGGATTACATTTACATTTGAGTCATTTAGAGGATGAGCGACTTACAGTGATTACAAGGACATCCCCTTTGAACAAATTAGGGTAAAGTGCCTTGGTCAAGGACTCAGCGACACATTCGGGTATTGAACCGGCAACCTTCCAAATACATGTCTGACTCCCAAACCACTGAGCAATCTGTTTTTTTCTGATGGCTTAGATAGTGGTGGTTTAGATAGTTAGTTAGTAATTGTTAGTTAGTAATTGTTAGTTAGTAATGGCTAGTTAATAATGGTTAGTTAGTAATGGTTAGTTACCGTAATTCCTCAAATAATGACCGGGACCTTTATTTACCTCTACTGCAGAAGGCAACTGGCTTTTATTTGAAACAGGCTTTTGTTAGAGGCAGGCCTTTATTTCTGATTCCCTCTGTTTGATAAGTATAATTGGCTATATTTTTGTGTAAATCCTTGTTCCAGTTTGCCTTTTATTGCTGCATTACGTTGTTATCGCAATGTCAACACTTCTTGTAACCGTTCCAAATCCAATGCATAGTTAAAAAATGGTGGAAGATTCAATCGCTTGCACTGAATGGGAGCCATGTTATTTCCAATGTAGTTACTGCCATCTACCTGTACGTTAATACAAACAACACCAAGCTGAGTAAAATATACAGCCGCATTGACTGAAATACCAGTAGGACAATTATACATAGCGATTAACTATTTCCTGCTCCCTCGAGCTGCCATTCAGTAAATGTTGCGTCCAACCCTAGTTGCGACTACCCTGAGTTAGCGTTTCAACCCGGTAGTGAGTAGCGTAACTTATGCTAAATTAGGTTTGGAACAAAAACCTACGGAGCGGCAGCTCGCAGAACTATAATCCGAAAATAGCATGAACATATTGTTGAATCTATTAAAGTAATAGAAATGTACATTACGCTTAACAGGAATGCACATTATATGAATGGCACCTACAGGAGATTATCCACATGTAATATTCCCCCGGCCTTTATTTAAGACCGGCCTTTATTTGTCTGTGTTGACCACGCCCCCGGCCACTATCAGAGGCCCGGCGTTTAATTGACTACCGGTTTTTATTTGAGGAATTAAGGTAGTAATGGTTAGTTAGTAATGGTTAGTTAATAATGGTCAGTTAGTAATGGTTAGTTAGTTATAATGGTTTGGTAGACGCTGCTCAACCAAAATCTTTTGGATGGGACTTAATGTGAAAAATTATCCTTTAGAAAATTTCAAAACAAAACAACAAACAACATAATTGAGAAGATAACTTATTTTTGTAAATTGAAAATAAAACGTCATGCAAATGGAATGCAGTTCTTTTTTTTACGTATGTTGGTTGTGTTTTGGGGTAGATTTCTCTACACCCAAAATGATTTTTGTAATGGATTGTTAAATATGTCATACAATAAATCCTAAACTGTCATTGTGCTCTTTTGCTAGACGTTCATGAAGTTGCTCTGGAAATGTAGATGAAAGTATTTTATTTTAATGAGAAACATACATTTTTCCCTGATAACCAACGCAAAAATAATTACTACCAGACAAAAAAGAACAAGATTCTGAAAGTTTTTTCTGACAAACACATATTACTATTACTGTATACTACTACTTTTATTATATTTTTTATTTAACCAGGTGGGCATGTTGAGAACAGTTTCTCATTTGAAATGGCGACCTGGCCAAGAAAAAAAGAAAAAAGGTGCAAGATGGCTGAACGTTACACATGAATTACACAAAAGAATAAACATTACAAGCTGCGGATCATCGGAGTAAACTACGTTAGTGTACAGTATGTACATTTAGTGCTACATAATCTGAATTAGAGAGGTACTCATTAAATTAATTGGTATGTAAAGTGGCAAGGCAAATACAACAAAGTAATTAACACTTAAGCATAACTGTGCAAATGGATATTGTGCAAATGACAAACAATAAATAAGATACTGTGCAGATTAGTGCAAAGGCAGCATGGAGCAAAAAAAGGCATTCATTCAGAACAGCAAAGGTAGTGTGGGTGTGAGAGGAGAGGGTCAGCATGTGCATTGTTCAGACAGGAGATCCGATACTTGTGATTTAAAGCAGGTGAGGGAGACGAGGTTCAGAGTTTTTTATAGTTTGTTTTAGGTTCGTGCTGCTGTGATATTGGAAGGAGTTTTGGCCAAAGGAGGTATGGACATTTTCAGGGGAGATGTGCCTGCTTGAGAACAGGTCACGGTTGGGTAAAGCAATGGTGAAAAGAGTATAGGTGCAGAGGGGTTTTAAGTAGGACTGACTTGTATATGAGGTGATACCAGTGGGTCAGCCCACTAGTAAATATAGGTTGCAGTGGTGTGTGTTAAATGGGGCATTGGTGACAAACCGGACGACCCTGTTATAGACTGCATCTAACTTTTTCAGGAGGGAGATGGAGGCAGCTCTGTAAATGACATCACTGAAGTCTAGAATTGGTAGGATAGTCATTTTTACCAGGGTGTGTTTGCCAGTGTAGGTGAAGCCAATTCTTGATTTTATTTGTGTCCACGTATTCTAGTTTAGACCCATCTAAAGTGGAGATGCTAGTCAGGCTGGCGGGTACGGGTAGTGTGCGGTTGAACAGCAAGTATTTCGTTTTGCTGGAATTTAGGAGCAGTTGAAGGCCGCAGAAGGTGAGTTGAATGGCATCGGTGGCATTGATCAAACTATACTGCCAAGAAACAGGAACAATTCAGTTCCATTGACATGTATGATGCATAACCCACCAATCTGCCCCAAAAAGCTAAACAAACTAGATACTCCAGTTTATGTTAGGGAGTAAATATAGAAGGAACTCAAAATAACAGGGTTGGACCTATATCAGGCTTGTATTATCTCAATGAATGGGAGAAAACAACTGATGGTATTACCATTGCCTTCTCCCTTTTCATCTGAAATACTGTGCCAGTAGCTCCTACATTTCAGCTGTCCCAGTCCTGATAAAACAATTTCAGATGACTTAAGTTGACCAGCCAATCTGAAACACATGCTAACAATATAATGCAAAACAGTGCCAACACCAACCAGGTCTTCAACATCAAAAGGAACCCTCTAAATCAGGCAAAGATAACTAAGCGAATAGAATAGGGGAGAGTGGGGTAATATGAGCCAGTGGGTAAGTTGTCCCACCAACTCTATATTGGCAACCATACACAATGTTTGTCATCTGACCCTACACTTAGTTTGCATTCGCTATTATTCATCTTGCTGTGGAAGGGAGAACCATGTGGATGAAATGGTAAGCATATTTCTTTTGAATATTTCCTTTTTAAATGGTAAGCATATTTCTTTTGCAAATGAAACTTGATTTTGCCTGTCAAATGTTTTTTTGGGCACATCAGGTATTAACAGTCTCACATCAAAAGGAATTTATCTCAGTTTAAAAAGTTATATCAGATATGTTGAGGAATTGACAGTGTAAAAACATATGTATGAATTAGCAGGCGTCTCAGCCGATGATTTTACCAGGTTAGCCGATTGAGAACAATTTCTGATTTGCAATCACGACCTGGTCAAGACAAGGAGCAAGGCAACATGGAGTTACACATGAAGTTTGATAGTGGTGACGGCTGACCAGACCGGAGGCAGATAGGTGACATGTCCCGTTCCTGGGTCCTGGACAGGGGGGCGAAAATGTCTGAGTTTTTGTGAGAATTGTTCGTAGTTGTCTGCCTCCAGTTTACTCCTCTCCCATGAGAGCTGCCATATGTAGCTGCCATTTCGAGTGCCTGGCCAGTGAGCTGGAGAACGAGTTTCCCCACCCTGTCTCTACCTGATAGGGAACCCCAAACTGGATGGTTGACATAGTCGTCCATAGCTTTGAAGAACAGATGACATTGGTTAGGGTTCCTGCTAAACTTGTTCGGGAGAGATGGGTAGGGCGCACTCACTGGACCAGGCATGAGGGAGTAGCTGGGCACTGAGGCAGGGCGAGACTCAGCCAGCTGCTCTGCTGTTGTCTTGGGGCGAGAGGAGCGAAAACGCTATAGAGCTTGTTCCAATTCCTGGGACATCTTCAGGAGATCCATTGTTTGCTCTACCTAGCGTTCGTATCATCTCGCTGCTTCCTAAACTTGGTCTTTTATTTCTGTCACACTGTGGCTGAGAGATATGAATAGCAACAAAAACAACAAACATATAAGCAGCTGTAGGCAGAATGATGAGCACAGAGGCGCGATGGCAGACACCCAAGCCTAGCTGAGAGTGTCCTTATATAAGGAAACTAATGAGGCAATGCAACACATCTGATAATGATAATCAAAACGTAGCAGGTGACAATCAGTGTATGGCAGAGGAGAAAGTGAGTTATCATAATGTCCCAGGGACTTGTATCTTATACGGGCTAGTCACAGCCACCAGGTCCACCTTACACAGCCACCAGGTCCACCTTACACAGCCTGACCAACAACTCCACAGAGGGAGATGCAATGAACCCCTCAACCAGTGAGGCAGCCATCCTAGCTAACCAAATACAATGATAGACAAACCCCATCTATCGCTGCTGGGCCACCCTAGGACCACCCAGACCAAACAACCAACGTGCGACCACGGACAGCAGATTATATCCCGGACGAGCCCCCAATAGTTATGTTCACTTCCCTCATTACTGGAGTGACACAACAACCCATACCCACACACTGGTTGCAGGGCCTGATGTGATTGTGTGGGTGTGCTCAACAGTAACTACACAAAAAAGGGGATGGAAGTTAGCCTTGCCATGTAGCCATGTATTTAGATTATATAAGAAATCATTATTCACCTCCAAATTATAATACAATTAAACGATTAACAAAAACACCTGTAGGTAAGAGGGAGAAAGGGTGGAGAAGGACCTAGCGAGGGTGTTAAATTAAAGAAACAACAAAGCTAAAGGCCCTGAAGTTCCCTAAAACTCTGACCTGCCTGACACACTCTAAACCTGTCTGTCACTCTGACCTGCCTGACACGCTCTAAACCTGTCTGTCACTCTGACCTAACTGCTACAGTAAACTGGCATGACAGCAACTGACATCTAACCTGATGTGTATAACAGAGGTTATCTACAGGTGTGAGTAAACCCTAGGGCAGGGGTATTCAACTCTAACCCTATGGACTCTGGAGCCTGCTGGTATTCTGTTCCACCTCAACATTAATTGGACTTACCTGGTGTCCCAGGTCTAAATAAATCCCAGATTAGAGGGTTGCAATTAAAAAGTGGAGTGGATCTGGCTTCAAGGTCCAGAGTTGAGTTTGAGGGCCCTAGGGTATCTTACCTAGCTTTTCTCCAGGAAAAAAATAAATAGGTAGGATACTCACAAAAAACTCAGCAGGCTCAGTCAGGGCAATAAAATGACTTAAAGGCTAGAAAAAGACATCTAAAAACACAGAGCTAGTGATGTTACGCTCTGTACTAAGGCTTCGGAGTGTGTGTCGAGAAATCCCGGATGATTTCCGTGAAGCGCGTAATGAGGCTTGTATCACTTTAGACCAATGATGTCCAAAGCCTCGCTTCCACCTGATTGGTTCAGGAAGCGGTTTGAAAAACAAATTGCCTCAGCCCTAAAACAGTTCAGCAATTAATGTTTAATTAAAACATCCTGCAGATTATGACCAAATAATTTATTTACACACATTTGATGTGCAATTCGTTTATTACACAGTTATGTTATACAATCATTATATACCACCAGAAAATACACATTATATTCAAATAAAGAGATTAGTATGTGTAAATTGATTTTTCTTTACCGTAGCATAATACAGTGTATCAAGATCACATCAGGTCATCTGTGATGTATCTGCTTGTTTAACACTCTTTGACCACCAGGTGGTATTGTGAGCAAATGAAGCCTCGAGAAATGAACCCTTTCGTGAACCACTTGGCTGAAAAGCTTCAATGCTTCATGAACCTTTATCTCGCCATCACTACACAGAGCTGAAACAACAAGAGCTATTCAGCTAACCAAAACAGAATGCTAAAAAGAGCTATTCAGCTAACCAATACAGAATGCTAAAAAGAGCTATTCAGCTAACCAAAACAGAATGCTAAAAAGAGCTATTCAGCTAACCAAAACAGAATGCTAAAAAGGCTCCAGTACAACAAATCCAAAATACACATCGCTCACTTACAAAACATTATAATAATTAAAATGGCAATTAATCACACACAAGGAAGGGAAGTCAGATTATCTATCCTGCCACGTCACTCTCCAGCAACTCCTTGTGTCCAGATTCAAATTCTATTGTGGAAGTATAGTCGGTGAAAGTAATAATCCAGTGCGTGATCTGATTAAAGGCTTCCATGTTGGGTGGCAGCTGGGTGAACGTGCCCCTCGCCATCCCACAGATCTGCCCAAGGAGTTGTGGAACTGCTGACAAGGCAGGGTTAGTGGGAATTGGGAGGGAAATGGGGAAAAATTAATAAAAGGCAAATTTTTCCCCACTCTACCCTATATTATTCTTAAAAGAATTGCTGACAAATCAACAGAAAGGTTTTGTATTTCTAGTTTTGATTTGGCATTTGGTTAACCAATTAGTGCACAAAATCTGAATTGGTCTGTTTCTGGAAACGCAGCAATATTCTAACTGAAATGGCAATTCAAATGTGCTTCTTTCTTATTCCCTATATTTACTGTAGTTTAGGATCAGTGCTAGACGGGACGAAAATTGGCCCTTGCTCTTCCACCCATCGGGGGGAGGGGGGGCTACAGGACGTTGCCATTGTGTGCCAAGGGAAATGATACGGGGCGCCATTTACAGTTAAAGGGGCCGCATGGCTGTGACAATCATGCGCTCTGATTGGCTGGCCGGCCCATACGGCCTACGACAGCCGCGGCCCCTCTGGCATCTGCCCAAAATCCAGACTGGCCAGTCCGTCCCTGTTTAGGGTAAACACCTAGTTTAAGGTCTCAGAGTGACGTAACCAATTGACATGCTACCATCACCTCCCACCAACTGACTAGCCATTTCACAGTCTAAACACTCACCCCCATTTGACCTCCTACACTCTCAGTTGGTCATGTTCCTTCAAGCACAAGTCAGAGCCGTCTGATTCTTATCACACTGTTCGTTCAACACAGAAGCCTTTAAGTCAGTACAAAAAGTTGGAAAATATTACACATCAACTATATTTCCGCAGTTGAACTCACAGTCACCCAATCTGCCCACAAGGAGTTCCTTGAGAATTATGTAGCATGATACACCATATAGACAAAAGTGTGTGGACACTGAATGGGCACAAATTCCCACAGAAAGCCTTCCCAGAAGAGTGGCGGCTATTATAGCTGCAAAACGGGGGGTGGACCTCTCACGTGTTATACAATTTAAGTATGTATATACGTGCAAATTTCTGCCTTTCTTGTTAAATGCATAAGGGAGAATTAAAATAAGGAAATTAAAATCAATGTTTTAGACTGAGTAGTATTGTATGTATGTAACAGGATCACTAACTTCTCTGGTTTTCTGATTGAAGGTTCTAACCCAAAGACTGCTTGTTTGAAGGGGTCAACAAATCCCTAAGTTGGCAGATTTGAATTTTTCCCCTTGGGAATGCTAGCCCGGGGACAATTATTAAGTGTACAACGATAATAACAGAAAATCAGGTTGAAGTGTACACAATTGGAGAATCAGTGGGGATACTTTTGTGTCTGTGTCAGAAACATTGTCTGTCTGCATCGGGTCATTCGATTGGCAGAAAAGTGATTTGAGGTGAATTGATGAGTGAGAATCCGTTAAAAAATGAGTACAATTTACTACATATATATATCAAATCTGCTATGTCATTATTGCTTTGAAACTAATTCAACAGAAGAGGCCACAAATAACAATCGTTCAAATCTCCTGTGATAGTTACTTAAATTACAAGTAGAGACTGTCTGTCTAAAACTCAGTCTGTCTGTCTCTCTTTGACTCTTTCGTTCATGCCAGCTGGCTGCCACCATTGACCAGGGCGAGGTCAGACTGAACGAGGAAGTGGCACCAGGACGGCCTAAAGAAGGGTTTTCCCTCCATCTTCTTAAACAACATACATGAATACAACCATTTTGTGTACAAGGTTTGTTTCAAAGTCCATCTATTTACAGTTTGGTGTAAGTTGTAATCCTGGACACAGGAAGTCATTCTCCAAACACTATAGCTGAATCCTCATTACAGGTCCAGGTATGTTTTTCTGAATATTTTAATTGAGATTTTGCAAATCTTATATACAAACATCAACCAGTGTCTGTACTTAGGCGATGTCAGTCCCGTAGTCCCAGGGGGGTACAGTAGGCTACACACTACACACTCCGCCCAGGGCTTTGGAACCCCTGAAGTGAAAAGATAGGTAGCATACCTCAGGGGATTTAAGCCTTTCAATAACTCAGGAAGCATTTTTCCCCCACTAATTTATGCCTTCGAAGGTATCGTGTTATACACTTCTGCCAGTGTAGTTGTCATAGGAACAAATGTATCATCGCAGCGCCTGTGTTGTTGTACTTACAAACCCAAAGCATGCATCTACTGTATGGTTGTGGTGGACAGACATGGGTGTCTTTAATAGCAGAAGGGTCCATGTCAGACTGGGATAGGATAGGGCAACTCCACTATAGTAAACCTCTGCTTAGGGATGTGGTGTGTTCATATAGTGTGCTGTAGACCTGGTTCAACTTGGAAGTCTTTAGTCTGTATATCAGAAAATATTCATTTTCTTTATCCATATCTACTTATGTTACAGTCTGATTCTAAAATGGATTTCATTGTTTTTTTCTTTAACAGCCAACACACAGTATCCCATAATGACAACGCAAAACCAGGCGTGAGTTGTTTTGTAGTCCTGCCCCATATGAGTACAGTTTACATGTATAGACTGTATATAAGACGTTACTTTACTAATAGACATTGTGTTTCTCTTTAACCTTTTTATTACTGCTACATCGCGAGAGTGGTGAAACAGGAATTTCACTGTACATGCAATATAATCTGCATCTCTCGTGGATGTGCCAATTCACTAAACCTGAACCTTTACCCTTTAAGATGGATACACAGCTCCTTCCACATACCACCTATTGACATCGCAAGTAGGAATACCAATCAAACAAGTATGAAAGCCGCGGTCGGTGGATCTTAATTGGGGAAGACGGGCTCGTATTACGCTCGGAACCGGAGTGAATGGAATGGTGCGCAACGAACAAAACCAATTGTTTTTTTGATTTGCACACATTCCATTTACTCCGGTTCTGAGCGTAATACGAGCCCGTCCTCCCCAATTAAGATCCATCGACCGCGGCTGCATGATATCCAAGGTTCAATATTCACTAGGACAAACAGTCCTAGAATAGAGCAGATTCTGATGGGAACAGAGCAAAATAGAAGCTAACAATACTAACTGTTTTCCCCAAAGCCTTAACCTGTCAAAGTAACTGACACTACTGAGAAAGTAGTAAACCAATATCCTGTGATGGCAGCAAGACATCAAAACAACAGTTATGTGCAGGACACGGAGTGTGACAGGAGATGTTCAGTAACAAATAAAACAAAAGTGTTCTTTATCACAACAGACAGAAGACTCCACTAGAGGGTGTGTAACAGGGTGCAGGATGAAGTCTCTCTGGCACTGTTATGGGTCTTTGTCCACATGCACGCGCTGGCACGTGGGATTGCTGCTGGACAATGACATTCATTCTTTTTCACCAACAAACCCATTAGCCTCAAACTTGATGGGTAATTATTTTCTTTATATCAGAAAACATGTTTTTGTATCGTGCACTGAGGGCATAAATTATTTGCTTTGTGCACATATCCATCATTAAATGCCCGACAAATAATATGCTAGTGATGATTTTGACAGAAAAAATAGAGCACTACTTCAAATTCACTGGTTTCTGAAATTACATCACCTACAATTGTAAGCCTTTTTTTGTTTACCAACATTTACAATCCTTGCACTTACAGTTGCATGCCGCTAGTGGTCGCTCGGCTCACAGTAAATGGATCTTTGGGCCACTTGATGACGGAGCGGCTCCAGTTCTCTGACCAAGCGGACAGTGCTCCCTTGAAGCAACTGGTCCTTCCTTGAGATGAGGATTTCCAATTCGACCGAGGCCGATAAGGTAGTTCGAGTAAATAAACAACGATTGGCATGCGTGGACACCGGTTAATGTCATGTTCTCTAACCTTAGTCAAAATAAAAGCTAGTTAACTTGTAAATGTAGTCGCAACGGGTCGGCATGCTTTAATAAGTTTCTCTGTAGCTGTAGCTAAGCTACTAAAGAAGAGGTGAGTTTGTTCCGTTTGTTGTATTGTCAGCTAGCTTGGTACTAGCCCAGCTTTCTCTTTGTTGGCTAGCTAGGGCGGGTACATCATGATCCTTAATGTGTTGAGACTTTATTTCCACGTGTGGTTAACGGGACATGTAGGTTTGACTACCAATTAGATAAACAATGACGTCACACTTCCGTGGCGTCCAACCTGGCTCCAGGTCATGTGACCTACCCATTGGCAGCCAAGGGTGTAGGAGAGATTGTCACATTTTAGAGGGGGGTATAATATATTATTCACAAAATGTTTTTATTTTTTGGGGAACGACATTACCTGCTTCTAACATTGGGGGGCCTGTCCCCGTACTCATACGCTTTGTAGCCAGCTATTGTTTAGTAATAAAACAGAGTCATTATATCAGTAAGTGATGACACTTGATGCACCCTGAGATGTTATTTAATTATGCATAAATAGCTAGCTAGCTTAGCTATTAAAATGTATTTTTCCCCGCAATGTGTGGTGTGTTCTGAGTCTAGGCAGGTAGACAGGAGTCAAATTACACATTTAAATAAATCAGTGTTAGAATGGTTAGCTCATTCCTAACCTATTTCTATGATCTCTGACCTGTTATTGGTTTGGGTGGCCATCCCATGTATGTTAGGTCTACTACTAGACAGACCGCTGTTCTTCTTTTCCATGGATTATCAAGTGTTTCCAATAATGCCAGAGCAGATTCAACCACACTATTATCCTGAAATATATAAAAATTTAAAGGATGATAAACATTTTAAGAAAGTTAATCCAATAACAGAACCATTCAATCAAAGTGTGCCTGTGCTATCCATCTAATACTGCATGTCAGCTCTGATTTATTTCTGATATTCATTCCTCATTTTCTTCTCCACAGTACTGTGCTATTTTTGACTGCATGCTGCTTGCTACAAGTGTCCAAACTACTTCCTAACTCCCTGCATGATTCCCCCATAATCCCCTGGGCCTTGCATGCCTACTCACCCTGCCCTGAACTGAGTGGGCCTCCCCGCTCATCCTCCAGCCCTGTCTTCCTTTAAACATAACCATGGGGAAGGAGAGAGGTAGTAACGCTCCGGTTCTGTCGTCAAAGCGGCTGCACCGAGACCGGAGAGGCAGCGCCTGCGACGTGGAGGAGCTACGTTCAGCCTTGGAAGCAGAGAAGAGCCTCAACCGCCAGGCTCAACAGAGGTTCTCCCTGGAGCTGCGCCGCCTGCGCGAGGAAGCAGAGCAGGAGCAGCAGCGGGCTCTGAGGGAGCTAACAGCCCGGCACGAGAGCCAGAAGGCCCTGGAACTGCGGCGGCTCCGGGTGGCGCTTGGGAGGGAGCGCGCTGGCGAGGTGAGGCGCCTGCTGAGGCACAAGGGGGAGGAGCTGAAGAGCTTGGGCACCGCCCTGGAGAGAGAGCGGGAGTCCGCCGCCAGGCAAGCCAGAGAACTTCAGCGGCGGCTGTCTAACGAGGCCAGCGCCTCCAGCTTGAACCCCAGGTGTTGGCGGGGGGTGAAGGGCTCAGGTGGAGAGCCTGGTTGCGCGGGCAGCGGTGCCATCTACTGTAAGCTGGAGAGGCTGCTGGAGCGGCTAGCGGATGGAGACGGGGAGCAGGCCTCACTCCTGCAGAGCCTCAGGCAAGAGCTAGACCTGGAGAAGGGCCTCTACCTCTGCCACCTTCTAGAAGCCCACGGACCTCAGGGAACCCGGGAGAGGGTCGAGAACGCACCGAGCTCCCATCGGCCTCACAGAGCCAGGTCCAATAGCTGTGGTCATCGGCCCTACAGAACCAACCCGGGAGACAGTCTTAGGGACGTGAGTGGGCCCCTGGGCCTGGGTCAAACCCACTCCCTCTCCCGGAGCTCCAGGATGCCCTCTTCCCCCCCGCCACACAAGAGAACCAGGAGGGAGCAGTGCGGCTTCACTTCAGGGGGGCCCGTCGACGCAGCTGCCCGCTGCTCCTCTCCTCTGGCTGGGGACAACTGTGGAAGCAGCCCCCCCCCTGAGGCCACCTCGTCGCGCCATGAGGGCTGGGATCTCCAGGCTGAGCCTCCTGAGTCAGATGTGTGGGGGCCCAACTGGAGCTCTGACAAAGGAACCATGGATGACAACATGGGGGTAAGCTCCTTCATATTCAGGCTACATGTTCGCTCCACTCTGACGATATTTCAAGGCGGATGTGGTGATCTGAGGTGATGTTTTTAGGGATGTTATAGCAAAGCCCTTCGCTTGGCACTTTCTAATGTTCACAGATGCATGAATTCTGATGACCTAGCACATTTTGAGTTTGGGGCATAGTGTTTTGCTATGGTTACGCCAGCATAGGTAAAAAAAATATTAATAATTTCTGTCTTGCATATTTTCTTTTGCTCAGTGAGCCTGTTAGACAGGCCAAAGCAGATGTATTGGTCTTGGACGCAGATTAAATGGTTTAGTTCTCAGGTTATAAATATCTGCATTATGAGGTTTGTCGTTGGTCATCAGGCCAGCCGGACTGGGCAGAACAAATTTTGCTCAGACATCAACCACAGTTATTTTAGATGAGTGTCAATGTTTTTTTAAGAATTAGTTTGAAGCGTTTTTATGTTCGGTTGGACAGAAAAGGGCTGAAGGATGGTCTTTACAATAGGGTGGATTTGAACCCATGCTGCAGCAGTACATGTGCACTGGAGCCAGCAACTTAGATGTCTGGCCCGAACCATGAATAACGATTATCTGGTCATCAACAAAGCTAGAAGATGTTATCTTAGGGAGCAATGGTTGAGCATCTGTGTTGTGTTCTGCTCCATCCTCCTTCTGCAAGGTGACTTGTCATTTTCAGTCACTCAGTAGTCTGTACTTACCCTGAGGGTTATCTGTCATAAGTCCAGGGTCACTGTGTCCCAGGCGGACTGTGGTACCCGGGCCTTGGCAGTGGATTTATGCATATAGGGTCAGTGGAAATTAGTCCTCAGGGAGGTCACCTAGAGGAAGTAGACTCACACAAAACCTTGTCCCTGAAACCTGTGCTCTGTTAGCAGTGAAGTAGCCTTGTCTAACCAATGACAGGGCCTGGCTGTAACATCTTGTTGAGCCAATTGTCCTTTTAAAAATGCAGACTTTAAATTCTTTTTACATAAAGAAAATGTCCCTTTCCGCTTACACCAGCTAGATGTCCCTCTCTCTTGGGGCCCCAGCCGTTCCATATTAGATGTATCCCAGAGCTAGCACACCTGAATCAATTCATAAAGCCCTGAACTGATGGAAAAGATATGGGGTAATAATTGTCTTTCCAGATTGTCATCAGTGCCAGGTCAGGTAGCACGCAAACACTCCCCGGTGGTTTGTGCTGGCTGCTACAGGCTGTGTGATTATTAACTATTGATCAGGTTTGTTCGGTGACATGCTGAACCCCAGACAGACAGAAAGATGTACGTGTGAATGATGAAAACATTTTTTCTTATGGTTGTCTGTCGATCTGGCGTCGCTGCTCTGGGCGTTATTATGTGCATTTCACTAGAGAATACAGTGCCTCAGAATGCTAGCATGGTTATCATTGCCACGGTTCAACCAATGCTGTGTGTGTGTGTGTGTGTGTGTGTGTGTGTGTGTGTGTGTGTGTGTGTGTGTGTGTGTGTGTGTGTGTGTGTGTGTGTGTGTGTGTGTGTGTGTGTGTGTGTGTGTGTGTGTGTGTGTGTGTGTGTTGTCAGTGCTTGTAATTGAGTTGTGGATGACAAGTGTGACAGTTGTAAAACCTGATGGCTTTATTAGCGTCAGTCAGTGTGATTGTAGCTGCTTACCATGATTGCACATTCAGCCACCCAGTCAGTCAGGCACACATCTTCTTGACACGGCCCATGCGGTGTCTCAGACGCCTCCCCCCAGTGTTGTCGTTCAATATTTAAAATTCCTTATGGTTCAGGGAGACGTATTCTGCAGGGGCTGAATGTTGCTTGGTTCATGTTGTTTATCTTATGTCTGCCCCTCCAAGCCCCTCAGTTCTGGCTAAAAGCTGGGCCATTCCCCTCGGACAGGCTGGTTTCCCTGGAGGAGTCCTGGTTAAATAAAGTAAAAAAGAAATACCTTGCTCATGGGCACCACAACATTTGGCCTATTCAGGAATCAAACCGGCAACTTTCTGTTCAGAGTCCCTTCTGACTCCCTAACCGCTGAGCCACCTGACGTGAGTCAGGAGGATACATTTTTCCTGCTCCCTTCTTGGCTGGCATTTTTTCAATAATTATTGGTAATAATATTTTGTTGACAGTTTATTTCCAAATTCAATACTTTGTTTAGAAACTAACAAATTGGATCACCAAAATTTAGCTGCCAGAAAGATGAATATGGCCAAGTGTCTTGAAGTGTTGCAAAGCCCTAGTAGAAAAAGCTCTTAGTGTTAAATAGTCAGTTCATGTGGGTGGAGGATTAATCTTTAGCTAAATAAACTAGCACTGTGTGATGAATGGAGGACTGATCTGTAACTAAATAAACTAGCACTGTGTAAAGAATGGAGAACTGATCTGTAACTAAATAAACTAGCACTGTATGCCATTGATTTCTGGATCTAAGCACCCAACTGTTACTCTACTGATTTGAGATTCAAGAGTTTTATTGGCATAGAATGCAAGTGTAAAAAAAATGACAGTGAAAATTGAGATAAGATTTACAAATTTACCGGCACAGTTAATCTGGAAAATATTATATAATAATGTATTATATAGACAGGTGTGTGCCTTACCAAATCTTGTCCAATCAACTGAATTTACCACAGGTGGACTCCAATCAGGTTGTGGAAACATCTTAAGGATGATCAGTGAAAAAGTGTAATGTCAAAGGCTGTGAATACTTACTTATGTACGTATGTCCTTTTTGTTTTTAATAAATTTGCTAAAATTTCAAACACAATTCTTTCACATTTTCATTATGGGGTATTGTTTATAGAATTTTGAGGGAAATAATGAGTTTAATCAATTTCGTAATAAGGGTGTAACATAACAAAATGTGGAAAAAGTAAAGCACTGTGAATAGTTTCTGGATGCACTGTAAGTTGAGCATATACATTAGGAACTTGCCTTCCAGCATAAATGGGGACAAAAAATGTATCTACAAGGCAAGAGATCAATAAATGACGCCATATGAGATGATAGACTGATGGTTACGGTGCCAAGCAGGTGTAGATATTATAAGGTAGTAGCGCAGACAGGCCATCATTTTGTTTGGTTACTGGTTAAAAATGTGATCCTTCCCATGCAGTTTTAACATCAAGAAAAGGAAACCCTTATAAATGTGGACATATGTGTAATATATTTCTGTAGAGAATAGTCTAGACTGTTTGTGCTGCCCCTGGTATACACTTTCTTTCTCTCTCAAATAAATGAGATTAATTGGAAACATTTGTTTACATCACTAAAGCAACTGGAAATTAATAATGACAATTAAAGCTTTAGCCAAAGTAAAAATAAAATAAGTCTACAATTTTAAAGACAAGTTTAAATGAAGATTAAAGCGTAACTCTTGCCAAAATGCAACCTAAGGTCTTTTTTTGAATGTAGTCAAACTTTCGTTTAAAAGCATAAATAGGATGGAAACGCCACCTTTAAGATTTTCCCTATTTTTGGTTTCGGTCAAATTGCCATTTGAACGGGAGTGATAGGGGCACTAATATGATAGCATCAAAATCGCTATTTTTAAAACACTATGAAGGCTCGACACAACTTTGCTCGAAGTATCACCAGGGGTTGTACACATGAACTAGAGCATTGAGAGCATTGTTTGTGTACACAGATTTTACTAAAAAGAAAGGTTTTGTACAACTCACCTTAACTGTTTGTGTTTCTGCTGGCTGCCATTTTGCCAGTCAAAAATTGTCGATGCAAATGAATGGACTCCATAGGAGGAAATGTCATGAAGTTATATTTCCAATAAAAAGCATGATAACTTAGCCACTTAGCTCATGGCAATATCTATTCAAATAATAACAAGGGGTTTCATTCAATATTTCAGTCTAAATAATCTAATCTTAGCTGACGTAAACTCTCGTGTGAAACTTTGTAACACCGGCAACAACTACCCACGCGAGACCTCACGTGACTCTTCCGCTTTTTGATTTTAGTATTATTTCATATGATGCTCCTTTTTCAACTACAAGGTCAATATTTTTTTCCACTAATGACAAAACAACAAATTTTTCATGCATTTTATATGGAACTAAGCTTTAGGAGCGTTCCATATTTACTCTCCTCACTGTTAAGTTGCATTCAGAAATCAACAAAAAAAAATGTTTGAAAGAGGTTGTGCCTGGAGCGCGAGTGAGTTTGAGGCTGCGTGAGGGGAGGTGAACGTCACATTGCATTCATCGCCTTCAATGAGAGCCTGCTAGATTTGACATGTCTCCTGCAGAGTGGGATGCCTGCTAAACAGTTTACATCGATCCTACCTGATGTGCTACGAGCCAGGCTTTGATCAGGATCGCCTTGAAAGGAGCCGAGATGTGGGGCTTGTCTCCTGTAAGCTCCTATGCTGCTCCACACACACGCACACACACACCTTTCATCCTGTAGAGGATGTAGGCCAACAGAGGTGGTTCAACATGGCATGGAGATCTGGAGTGACAGGGCGTTGTGCGTGGTTGTTGCCGTGACGGCGGCGGCAGTGGGGCCTCGTCTCTTTGATCATTAAGCCAGACAGGAGACAGAAATAGATCTCAGGTCTTTCATGAGATGACACGCTTCTCAACGCGCTACACTAACGCAACACTAACACACCCACACAAATACACACAGTCAAAATTCAGTTACTGTTCTAATAACAGTTACATTTTACATCATTTAGCAGATGCTCTTATCCAGCGCAACATACCTACGGTAAATACAGGGACTTTCTCCCCGGAGCAACTTAGGGTAAAGTTGTGGCACAATGACATTTGGCACAGCCGGGAATCGAACCGGCAACCTTCTGACTACCCTAACCGCTGTCTGACTCCCTAACTGCTGAGCCATCTGACCGCCCCTGTAACATGGCAGCATGTTTTGTCTCTGCTCCCCCAGGTCTCTGACCCCCCCAGGTCTGTTCCCCCAGGTCTGTGTCTATGTACCCTTTTGTACAGCTTGTATTGTTAGTGTAAAGCCTAGAGTACATGATCACAGTCTGCCTGAGTGTGCTGCTGGGCTGGATGGAGACCCTAATGTCTGCTGCTGAAAAATCTTCCCCTGTGTGTTAGACCAGAGAGTTTTTGAGTTATTGCTGCAGTTATTTGACTTCATTAAACTGGGCTGTATAATGTCTACAAGCCAGATACTGTGCCTGCAGTTCCAAAGCAGTTTGGCCATTTTATACATTGCTGTTCAAAAAATATACATGCATGTTAGGTTCTCCAGTCAGTGCCCCTGACGAAAGCAGAACAGACCTTTATTACACTGCTAACTAACGTATCACCTACTGCTTGGCCAACAATATTTACTTTCTGCCAGCAACTAAGAACATTTCAGAACCTGGAATTTGTGACCTATCGTTCATCCTCAGTGAATTCCCAAGCAGGAAGAAAGTTTGTGATTTGTTCCAATTAGAACGAGGTGCATATTGTCTCTGCTATTAATCAGTGCAGGGTTTTTGTCCTTCCATCCAATTTGTGTGTAGAAGTTTAGGGGTAAATGCTAATATTAACCAGCCCTGGTTACTGCTGTTGATTCATGTTTTATTCTCCACAGTTATTGTCTCTTCCTCTCTGTTTACTGAATTAGGGAGAAATTAGCAAGTATCTTAACAATCTGAGCCTTAGATATTAATCGCAGCAGGATAAAGTTACAACTACATGCGGAACGTGATTGAGTGTGATAACAAAGCTGTTTGTGTGTGTGGTAAAGTGTTGTTGGAGGTCAAAATGAGACTACCTTTTTGGTAACAACTTACATTACTGTTTTTGTGCTTTGAATAGATTGAAACAGCCTCCAGTTACAGCTGGTTGTTTCATTCATCATTTTTTAATCTGTTTAATTTTCCAATGAAGTTTATTATACATTAGTCTGTGTGTGTGTGTCTGTGTGTGTCTGTGTGTGTCTGTGTGTGTCTGTGTGTGTCTGTGTGTGTCTGTGTGTGTCTGTGTGTGTCTGTGTGTGTCTGTGTATGTCTGTGTGTGTCTGTGTGTGCGTGTGCCATCGCTTTGCTATCATCCTGCCAGCCTCCCTCCTCTTCAACAATCAATAGGCAACCAACATCATTCCAGCGTCATCTCCATGGAAACCAGCTCCAGCCTCAAGTTGTGATTGGCTGCCTCCCAGATGCTGCTTCGATGTGATTGGAGGACACACCCCCCTGCCACCCCCCCACCTGCACCACCTCCTTCTCCTCTCAGAGAAACAAGCACACACACAGTCCCTGCTTCCCCCTTCAGACGGACTTCTTCCTTGGCCGTAACGGTGTTAAATGTGACGCGGGGCTCCGCTAGTTCATCCAGCCTCTTGTTGGCAGCAGCTCCATGAACCCGGCGCAGACACCTGGCATCCACCTGCTTCCCAGGCGGCCGGCAGAGAGACTGAGACACCAGGGAACTTGTTACGGGATCCTGTTATCCACACCAGTTGTTTTCTCTTAGCGTGTCACGTACAGTAGAGAGGCAGTGTTTCGTCTCTCCTGTTTGCTGTCAGAGCCACAGTTGACTCCTCATCCCGGGAACAGAGCCTGGCACAGAGCTGGTCATAGCAGGATTCGCCGCACCGTTGCCAGTTTGCGGATGAGCGGCTATGGCTGATCTGTTCGTCCACAGAGAGCATGATGAAGCCTGTCACAGCCAACAGAACAAGGAGCACTCTGAATAAGACTTCCCTCTTCTGATAGATCAGAGTTACTGGATCAGTTCTGCTGAAATGGTTTTGTTGAATACACATTATTCAGCAAAAGAAGTTACCACTATTGAACTGTGAAAGACGTCAGGGAGAGCATTTTCACTAACGTTGTCACCCTCGTCTGCGGATTCAATCTCGAGCTGGATTCATCTTTGTAATGGTCCTTGCTCTTCATTGTAAGGGATATTTAATGAAGGGAAGAAAACCCCGACAGTCTGTCAGCTAGCGTTGTTGTCGACACGGTCTCTCTGTGATTGGTCAAATCGTCAGGAACACGCGTACAAGACGTCTGTATTCTGCTTCTGATACAGCTGGTAATTTCCGAGACTACTGAGCGTGTTGGCATTTTATTCCCATCCTCGGTCCGGATCAAAGCACCCCACACATAAGTTTTGGAAACGTCCGCTAAAGTGAGAAGGAAATCTGGCTGGGGCGAAGACAAAAAAACATGGTTCTTCCCGTTTTAAAGTCGGCTCAGCTTGGCAGTGAATGAAAATATGGTGGCTGGCCTGGCCTTGACCCATGAGGACCTATTGATCCCAGACTCCACCGCCGCCCGTCTGCACTTCTAGACAGTGATGTACGACCTGTGCACAAGGCCCGAGCATCTGCCGGAACCAGAGCGGGTTCAGCCCGGGCCTGCAGTGGATACAGACATGGAAGGGAACAGCCTTGGGGAAGCGGAGTCCCCGGGACACCAGGATCCAATCCAGAGATCCAGTGACACCAAGACAGCGGATCACAGTGCTACGACGACGACAGACAACGGTGACCTCGGCACTACCTACGACGCGGTTACGGCACCAGTGACCCCCACGGCAGTGCTGGGAAAGAGGCAACTCTCTCTCAACTTGGAGCTCAACAGCTGCCAGGTGGGTGGGTTCTGCAAGGTAGGTCCTGGTCTGGAGGAGGTTGCGGTAGTCCAAATGTGTCCCCACTTCCTTGTAGTTAAAACGCCTCTGAGAAACGCCTCTGAGAAAGACCTGTGGGACTCTGGCTTCATAAGATGGCTTCTAGAGCTGAACTACGGCTGCAGAGTATGAGCAGTTGCAGGCTGGGACGCTCTTTCAGTTAGATTGAACTGCCAACCTGTCTGTCAGATGCAGGTTTCCGGCACTTTCCAGTTGGTCAGTTAACATACAGCTCTGTACATTGGACCTTACAGAAGCCGATGGGCAGTTAAGCCTGAATGCGTAGTTTGTCATTGAGCTGAATGGTGTGAAGCAGGTTGGCTATGGGTTCTCCTGCTGTTTTTATTAGGAGCAGTACAATTTAGCTAAGAAATTAAATTACATTTATTTTATAAAGCACTTTTCACAAAGTTCTTTTCCAGATACCCTGCCAATTGGAGGCCTGTGTAGCCCGTTGTTCACTGACATGATGGTTGGATGCAGATGTTGCTCTAGGATGCCTTGTCTGTTTTATATGGGCCAGTGTTTTAGCGTAGCAGCCCTGACTATATTTAGTTTAAGCTGACCTCAGCCCACATTTCACACCACTGCAGAGCCTAAGTAGAACAACACATCCACATTGTCTAACTTTACCTGAGAATTCATAGAGGAAGTTGGGAACCCAGATCTGTCCCATGGTCAGGCTGTTGTGCAGCTCTGAACTAATGCTGATGCAGTGGGTTGAAACAAGAGTTACAGTACCAAGTAGAGACAACAACGGTTACCTAGTAGAGACAACAACGGTTACCTAGTAGAGACAACAACGGTTACCTAGTAGAGACAACAACGGTTACCTAGTAGAGACAACAACGGTTACCTAGTAGAGACAACAACGGTTACCTAGTAGAGACAACAAAGGTTACCTAGTAGAGATAACAACAGTTACCTAGTAGAGACAACAACAGTTACCTAGTAGAGACAACAAAAGTTACCTAGTAGAGACAACAAATGTTACCTAGTAGAGACAACAAAAGTTACCTAGTAGAGACATGAAAAAAAGTTGCCTAGTAGAGACAACAAAAGTTGCCTAGTAGAGACAACAAAAGTTACCTAGTAGAGACAACAAAAGTTACCTAGTAGAGACAACAAAAGTTACCTAGTAGAGACAACAAAAGTTACCTAGTAGAGACAACAAAAGTTACCTAGTAGAGACAACAAAAGTTACCTAGTAGAGACAACAACAGTTACCTAGTAGAGACAACAAAAGTTACAGTACCTAGTAGAGACAACAACAGTTAACTAGTAGAGACAACAAAAGTTACCTTGAAGAGAAAACAAGAGATACCTTGTAGAGACAACAATAGTTACCTGGTAGGGACAACAAGAGTTACCTGGTAGGGACAACAAGAGTTACCTGGTAGGGACAACAAGAGTTACCTGGTAGGGACAACAAGAGTTACCTGGTAGGGACAACAAGAGTTACCTGGTAGGGACAACAAGCGTTACCTGGTAGGGACAACAAGCGTTACCTGGTAGGGACAACAAGCGTTACCTGGTAGGGACAACCACAGTTACCTGGTAGGGACAAAAAGATATTTCTATTATCACATACAAAACAAACGTTGAGCCCACAGATAAAAAATGACTTCAAATAAATGACATGAAATACATAAGGTCTCTGTTATGATACTGAAGGGTCTAGCTAACATCACACCCGTGGTGTCTAACACGCTTGGGTACCTCATTAGGGGCTTCGTCCTTGACTTACGTAGTCCTGACTATTTATTAATCAATAATGTAATCTTATTTATCATTGATTGGATTGGAAGGTGTCACGGGTATTTGTTCCTTCATTATTGGTGAAATGCTAATCGCTCAGTAGATAATGACACAAGCTGATTTGATTTTAGGGTTAGCGGGAGTTGCTGCAAAGAACGTGCCAGGATAGGATAACCAAAATATCAGTTTTTTATATGGGAAGGAGTTTACCTCAAACTGCACTAGGTGGAAATTGCTTAGATGTATTTTGTGTATGTGGAGACGATTAAAGGTTAACTTAAAGGATATGGGTCAAATTTAAATGTTTTGCTGATTAAAGCAGGCGTGGTTCTCTATGCAGGGAGATGTGGGGGGTGTGAACCCATCTAACTGCAGATGTGTCTGCCCTGAGTAGAGACATAATAAACATGGTGGGGGGGGGGGGTTAGGGGAGAGGGAGTCTGAAGATGTCTGCCCTTTGAGTTGCCCTCGTGGGACTCAGGTTAATTTCCAATTGTCCGGGTTAAAGGTCAATAGGAATCCCTAAAAAGTCCAGATGAGACAACACTCCCATACCAAAATGTATTCCGGTTCTCGTGGTTGACAAGTTTGTATTGCTACGCCCTCCACTCACACTTTAATCCTGTTAACTTAGACCCCATCGTGACCCCGCCTCCTCAACCTAGGACATCTCGGTCTCTCCGGAGGGGGGGGGTCTGGGACACTCAGGATGATTTGCCGCCTAAAGCAACCAGACTACTTAGCTTCTAGAGGAAACACACTCATCCATATTTTAGGAGTGAACACGATCATCCATATTTTAGGTCCATTGTATCTCTGCAGTAAATTTAATCCTAAAACATTTTCTGTTGTGGGACTATTTAAAGCAAAAACAGGGTTTATTTTTGTTTGTGACATCTAAACAGCAAATGGGGCTTTCACGCTCTGCCAAGTTTTTCTGAATTTGCGGGTCAGGTAGTAAAATGGCCAATTTGGCTATTAGTTTATCCAATAGACGTTTACCATTGACCATTGCTGGCGGTAGTGCCAGATTTATACAATCTATGGGTAG
>JACXGM010003410.1:30822-42049 GCA_016801145.1 Umbra pygmaea
CACACACACACACACACACACACACACACACACACACACACACACACACACACACACACACACACACACACACACACACACACACACACACACACAGACCCATGTCTGTGGGTGTTTTGTCACAGGAACTGAGTGAGGTATTTAAATGATGCATTAGCTATTATGTGCTAGCTCTTTTAACCCAGTATGGGGTCTCCTGAGTACAGCTGGGATGCTGTCATTTTTCAAGATGACCATTATTTTCTGTTTACAGTGTGTAAACGTGTGTGTGTCTTTCTTTGGTCACCATTTCCAGCCGCGGTGTCTTAATGAACAGCCAGGTCTGCATGGTGGGGTGGGGTGTTAGCATGGCCTCTGTACACTGATTAAACACAGCAGATACACAATGGATATTTACCTGCGCCACTTTGAAACAGCAGATTACACTGGGTGGGGGGGGGGGGGGGGCACAGATTGAGTTGTGGAGGGGAAGCCAGAGGTGGAGAAGAATTTATTAGGAGATTAAAGGAGAGGTGTGAAAGGCACATCCATCGTAGGGGAGCATACTTGCCCCCCACCTTCCCCTAAAATCAGCATATATTACACGGGGGGGGTGAAGGAGGAAGCCGTGTTGTGTGAGCTGCTGTTGTAGCCCCTCTGGATTTCCATAATAAACCTCTGTGCTCTGAGTGGAACTTAATGATACACACACACACACAAACCCTGTCTGTCTCTATTCAACATGTCACCCACGTTCTACACACTCCGTCTCTTTGTCCCCCACCACTAATCTGCCCTCTTTAGTGAATCTGTCCTTTCCTTCTCCGACGTCAGCTCTTCTTCATCCCTCTAGCAGCCTGACTCCTGGTTGCGTTGTCATGGTTTCACACCGTCTCTTCCTGTTCTGCGCTCTGTGTTTTTGGACGCCTCGTCTGATATTAGGACGTTCTGTGCTTTGAAATGTCCCATTTATTTATGCAGTGTGAGTATTCTTACTACGTGTTCATACCAGAGCATAATATTCTTCCTTTTATACCATCTGCTGATCTCTCTTCATACGTCACTCCAGCCGTCTTTTAGCTCACACTCCAGAATCTCATATTTTGAGGATTTTATTGTATTCACCCGGTGAAGCACAGCTAGCTGTCAGCTGCATTGGTATTTTGTTTTACTCTATCCAGGCTTATTGCAGTTTTATGAAGGGAGACAGTCGTGGTAAATATGTTGGGTCCCCAGAGGATGCTTGAAGGCTTAATCGCTCCAGCTTCACTAATAATACAGCAAACCTTCTGTTCCTTCCGTCGGAGGGGGGGCGTTTTATGATCTGCTTTTGAAGAGTAGTCTTTTTCATGAAGTGGGGGGGTTGATTTAACAACTCAGGCTGTTTAATGAAACGAATAAAGCAGAGGCCTGGTAGAAATGTGTGACTGTACGTCTATTTACACCTCATTTTCAGGTCAACAATTTCGTCTAATAACATTTACTTGATATGTACTGTAAATAATATATAGTTTCTCTTTAGAAAATGTCTCACCCCAATCTCATTGATATGTTGATAACATGCACGCAAGTATAATTTTATTTGTTACTTCAGGACAACAGGACTAGATGTTTGTCTAAATAAGAGGTGCTATATGGACACACGCCGTGTGTGAGTGATGCCTAGGTCTCACAGAGTCCTTGGTGGTCTGAACTCACAGCACCTGTCTAGATGCCAAATGGCCTTTCTACTGCAGCGCTGCCAGCCGGGATACATTGGAGTGCTCTGATCAGCCTAGCTAATACATCAAGCATTCAGTACTATTGTTGTGCATTCCTTTTTTAGTAATAGTTGAGTCTGACAGTACAACTTGGTGATTGGAACTGAATGTGGACAGTGGTGTGGTGTTTCAGACATTCACCATGGGTAGCACAGATTCCTAATCGTTTGGGTAGCCATTAATAATAGGAGGATGGCACCTCATTGCTTGGATATTTTCCAGAGTTATTTGCCAAAACAAAATACCAATGTCAAGGTACTTCTATTAGATTTAGATCAAAAGAATTCCAAAAAAGGGCTTCCAATAAAATTTATCTTCAGATTTTCTTTCTTCTAATTGTACCTCAATGATGTCTTTAAGATCAAGCTGATGAACAATAATTAATTCATTTGCCTTAGCTTCCACAAGGTGGGCAAAAATTCCAGAAAGGCTTTCATCCAAACAATTTAGAGTGCAAGCTGAGAGAATACTGGATACTTTGTGCTACTTTACTGTAACTATTTCTTCTATGGGGCTCATCAGCAAAGGTACTGTGATTTAGTCTGTTTAACGTGAACTTCATGCCAGACGTGTGTCCCAGTAAAAGTATTTAGGTCCAGATGTTCTCACTTCCTGAGCTTTTGTCTCAATTTATGTTAGTAATGAGCTGAGATCTAGCCAGCACAGAATTGATAACATTAAAATAGCCCTCTAAAAATATACCCTATAAACCGCGAAAGTATCTTCGGAGAGTGTCTTCGGACTATGACTTATGGACACACCGATTCGAACCTTACACAGTGAAAGAAAAACCCAACTGCAGCTCTTATGATCATCCGGGGTAATCAAGCTGATATTCATGTTTTGGGGTACTCTTATTCTGAATGTGAGTTGGACTGGACTGTATTCGAATGTTCATCTTTTGAAAGGTTGGAAATGCCTAATGAGTATCCCGGTATTCCAAACCATCACAGTTTAGGTCCAGGGATTTATGGGATTTGGTTCTTTGTTGACTGACATGGTGAAATAACAGTTTAATAAAACATAAAGTAACTGAAATGCTTGGAGACGTGCTGGAGCGGCTTGGCAGCATTTGCTATTGATCCATCTGAGTCACTCTCCTGCTTGTGTCCTGCTGCTAAGCTGGAAATTGAATATAAAAGTAGAAATGCAATAGAAAAGTTCAAGTGATTTCATTGTTCTTGATTTTCTTCTGGTACTTAATATATGTTTTTCTACAGTGGCCAAATTTGAAGAAAAGTAATTTACTGTAGGGCTAAACATTTTTCATCTCATTACTCTTCATTAAACTTTAATAAACAAATCCACGACCCCAAGCACTTCTTTAAAATTATGTTCTGCCAATAACTGTCTTTCTAATCATGCGGATACCTTTCGTCACTCCAAAAAATCAGCTCTGCTTTGAACATCTTGTAAATAATTTTAAGTACCGGTAGATGTCGTGGCTTGAGGAATGCTACTAGGCCTACTGGTGAGAGTCACTCATCTGACCTCCTCACCCTTGACATTTATAATGTGAAACTAGACGATGATTCTCAGCAGAGATCTTTCAGCAAACTGTGGTTGCGCACCAAGTCGCATACTATGCATAGTATATATTATGTCAGATTAAATTAGTATGTCCCAAACCATAGTAATCCAAAAATAGACCGATCCAAAAAATGTAGGGAAAACTCATCACTAATGGGGTGTCGATGACCAAAATATATTAAAGATCAAAATCTTTACTGTACATTGTGTCATTTTTGAGAACAGAATGACCAACCAAATTGAAGACTGAATTCTAACTCACACAGAAAATCTAAGTAAACAGTTGAAATTAAATGCTGTTCCAACTTGCGTGAATTTCATCACAGCAAATCATAATGTGACTTAGTAGTGTGTAAAGTACCCACGTGACTGTATGCACTCCCAACAAAGTCTGGGCATGCTCCTGATGAGATGGCGAATGTTCTCCTTGGGGATCTCCTACCAGACCTGGATCAAGGCATCAGTGAGCTCCGGGTTTGAGGATTTCATCCTAGTACCTAACAGCAGTCAGGGTACCGTTGGCAACCACGTGGAGGTCTGTGCGACCCTCCAAGGATATGCCTTCCAGACCATCACTTAACTACCGCCAAACCGGTCATGTTCTCATTCTTATTGTGAACCTGCTGTCATCTGTGAAAAGAACGGGGCGCCAACGGCGGACCTGCCAATTCTAGCGTTTAATGGCGAATGCCAATCGAGCTGCATGGTGCTGGCTGGGCTGTGAGAACAGGTCCTATTAGAGGACGTCGGGTTTCTAACATGCACACCAGTAGCCAGCTGGAGGTCATTTTGTAGGGCTCTGGCAGTTCTCCTCTTATTCCTTCTTGCACAAAGTAGCAGATACCAGTCCTGCTGCTGGGTTGATGCCCTTCTACGGCCCTTATCAGGTCTCCTTGTGTTACCAGGTATGTCAGAACCAGGGGTGATTGGTACCATTAGGCAAGACAAGCAGCCGCCTGTGGCCTCCAAATACCAGGGGCCCATGAAAATCCTAACAAAAGTAAGCATTTTAAAATACATAAAAAATCATAATATCTATTATTATATCTAATATTTGTTTGAAAGTCTGATTTTGTTCCTCAAAATGACACTCAAATTAAATTGTGCTTTCTAAAAAAAATTTCATATTTTAGACCGAACCCCCTAGCCTGGTTAACACCAGACCCTTCTCAGTTCTGGCTGTGGGTCTGAACTGAAGGGTCTGGGCAAGGTTCATTCACAGCCCATTTCCAAAGGGGCGTCACCAACGGACGCCTCTTAAATGCCTCTCAGCACAATTGGATATTACAGACTATTGCAAACATCTTTTTTAGATATGAAAGCTTTGAGGATTGTTATTTGCTCAGTTTTTAACAAAAAACGTATTGTTCAAATCGCTTAAAAGAGCTGCGATAGCTGATTAGAACGACTGATATTGCGGATGTTCCATTGCAGCAGTAATTGTTGTCTTAATTATCTGCTTCAACCAATGACAGTAAAGCTGCGCTATCGTCATCGTATAAAGCCCGCCTCAATGGTTGTGATTGGTGCCTCGATTTGGAAAAATTGGAAATGGGCTTGAATGGGCTCTTGGCCAGACCGGGCCAGACTGACTTGCAGAGCAAATCTAAATTTGCCGGAAGCCCGTCTGGGTTCTCCCAGGCTACGAACCCCCCCAATACTCAAATGGTCTGTCCCATATTGTTTCTCACACAACAGCCCGAAACACACGTTACGATGTTACTAGGTAGCTAGCTAGGAAACTCTGTCAGTTTATAGTTACTAAAAAACACGAGAGATGCAGCAAATATCTATAGAATGATGAAACAGTAATTTGTGAGTGGGGTGGATAAAGGCAAGGAGGAAAATATGTAAACTTTATTGCCACCCTGTCAAAGGTGAGCAATTTTTAACATTCATTTGGCGGGAATGCCCCTGGTATTAGCTTAGCAGCTGCAGGTACTACTACCTCTGTCATAGATAATAATACTAGTTTAGCGGTTAATACTGAGGATGGCGGTTTGACAGTTGGACTCAGAGAAGAAAGCGCTTTCCCCGAGCTGGACCACCAAGAACGGCCATTAGACAGAGGTGAAGAAAACATTTAAATTCCATGTTAGTTCTTGTAACATCACACATTTCAATGTTGATTATAATGGTGATGGTGACAGTGGTATGTGCTGATAGACCAGAAGCCACAATGTGAGATCTTGAGGTGTACAATAAAATAAACAAATAAACAAAAAAATAAACAAATAAAACAGGCTACAAGACCAGAGTGTTTTAAACCAGTTCACATTTGTTTTACACCTGAAAAATTGTAAGGCCTTGGAGATTAATGAAACCCCCCCCGATACTGCAAATATCTTAACTTCATATTTATTAAGGTTCATATTTATATTATTTCAAGATACACTACTGCAAGCGGCCGTTTTCTTGCCAAAGAAATTCAGACAATAAAACTCACAGGGATGAGTTTGCATAACTAATCTGCCCACATTTGACTGTAAAACTAATTTAATTTCATTCACATTTTCACAAGTCAATGGGCTGTAAATGCCCTGGCTCCGCAAGAAAGTTCTGGCAATGTAGTGACAGAAAACATAATACAGTATAAAAAGGACATTAAAGAGAGAGAAATATCAGCACAGCCAGCTATAGCTATGTAGGCCTATACATACATTCCTGTATGGTCAGTGTTAGCGTGTGGAATACAGCATGTGACTGTTCAGAGATTATACTATTGTATGGTCAGTGTTAGCTTGTGGAACACAGCATGTGACTATTCAGAGATGATACTATTGTATGGTCAGTGTTAGCTTGTGGAACACAGCATGTGACTATTCAGAGATGATACTATTGTATGGTCGGTTTTAGCGTGTGGAATACAGCATGTGACTGTTCAGAGATTATACTATTGTATGGTCAGTGTTAGCTTGTGGAACACAGCATGTGACTATTCAGAGATGATACTATTGTATGGTCGGTGTTAGCGTGTTAAACACAGCATGTGACTATTCAGTGATGATACTATTGTATGGTCAGTGTTAGCTTGTGGAACACAGCATGTGACTATTCAGAGATGATACTATTGTATGGTCAGTGTTAGCTTGTGGAACACAGCATGTGACTATTCAGAGATGATACTATTGTATGGTCAGTGTTAGCGTGTGGAACACAGCATGTAACTGTTCAGAGATGATACTACTGGGAGATCTGAGCTGACCCACCAAAGCAATGCCTGAATTGCTCGATTTATATTGATCAACAGAAGACAAACTGGCACAAGGTGACCATTGATGTACAATGTTGAAGCAAATGTCTTACATTTCTACAATTCCTGTTAAAATAAAGCACTGCAAAGTGTAAGTAGTCATGGTCTGACATAAAAAATGCTTTTTTATCATATCCTTTCGAAATATCTAGAAATATTGATTTTACAGTTGCTTTAAACTGGTCACTGGAAATCAAATCAGGTCTGAAATGGTGTGAAGTTCTACACAGTTCCCCATAAAGCCTCCAGACTAATGAGCTTCAGGACACACACACTAATCAGCTTCAGGACACACTGGCTAATCAGTTCGAGGACAGACAGACTAATCAGCTTCAGGACACAGACTAATCAGTTTCAGGACACACAGACTAATCAGCTTCAGGACACACAGACTAATCAGCTTCAGGACACACAGACTAATCAGCTTCAGGACACACAGACTAATCAGCTTCAGGACACACAGACTAATCAGCTTCAGGACACACAGACTAATCAGCTTCAGGACACACAGACTTATCAGCTTCAGGACACAGACTAATCAGCTTCAGGACACACAGTCAAATATTTTGTATATATTTATGTTTTGTTAAACATGTGAGCTGATTTGAGAACTGATTCTCAGCAAACATCACTATACCTATAATATATATATTTCTTAGTCATGTACTTACATTATCCTAAATGTTCCCACCAACTTTCAAACCCAGAGAAAATTGTCATATAATTCGAAGACATGGGACGTTTAATTTTGTCTTCCGTCAATGGCATCATATATCCTTTGACTGCTCTAGTTGCTCTAAGTTCCAGGGAACTGCCAAACATAACGTGAATAAAGTTATAATTTTTTTAACACAGGTGAGATTGTTGATGAGGACAAAGCTGGAGATCACTCTGACATGCTGATTGAGTTAGAATAACAGACTGGAAACTTTAAAAGGAGGGGGGTGCTTGAAATCATTGTTCTTCCTCTGTCAACCATGGTTAACTGCAAGGAAACATGTGCCGTCATCCTGCTTTGCACAAAAAGGGCTTCACAGGCAAGGATATTGCTGCTAGTAAGATTGCACCTAAATCAACCATTTATTTGATCATCAATAACTTCAAGGAGAGAGGTTCATTTGTTGTGAAGAAGGCGCCAGGGCATCCAAGAAGGTTCAGAAAGTTCAGCAATTGCCAGGGTCCTAAAATTGATTCAGCTGCAAGATTGGGGCACTACCAGTGCAGAGCTTGCTCAGGAATGGCAGCAGGCAGGTGTGAGTGCATCTGCATAAACAGTGGGGCAAAGAATTTTGGAGGAAGGCCTGGTGTCAAGAAGGGCACTAAAGAAGCCACTTCTCTCCAGGGAAATCATCAGGGACAGACTGATATTCTGTAAAAGGTACAGGGATTGGACTGCTGAGGACTGGGGTGAAGTCATTTTCTCAGGTGAAATTATTGGGGCCATCTGGAAAACACCTTGTCCAGAGAAGACAAGGTGAGCGCTACCATCAGTCCTGTGTCATGCAAACAGTAAAGCATCCTGAGACCATTCATGTGTGTGGTTGCTTCTTAGCCAAGGGAGTGGGCTCACAAAAAATTCTGCCTAAGAACACAGCCATGAATAAAGAATGGTACCAACACATCTTCCAAGAGCAACTTCTTCCAACCATCCAATAACAGTTTGATGATGACCAATGCCTTTTACAGCTTGATGGAGCGCCTTGTCATAAGGCAAAAGTGATAACTAAGTGACTCAGGGAACAAAACATTGACATTTTAGGTCCATGGCCAGGAAACTCCCCAGACCTTAATCCCTTTGAAAACTTGTGGTCAATCTTGAAGAGGTGGGTAGACAAACAAAAACACAGAAATTCTGTCAAACTCCAAGCCTTAATCATGCAAGAATAGGTTGCCATCAGTGTGGCCCATAAGTTAATTGACAGCATGACAGGGCAGAGTGAAGAGGTCTTGAAAAAAAAGGGTCAACACTGCAAATATTGACGCTTTGCTAAAACTTAATGTAATCGTCAATAAAAGTCTTTGACACGTATAGAATGCTTGTAATTATACTTCAGTATACCATAGTGACTACTGACTAAAAGATCAAAGAACACTGAAGCAGCAAACATATTGGAGGCCAATACTTGTCATTCTCAAAATGTTTGACCACTACTGTACATCATCTCTCTGCGATGGACGTCAGCCATCGTTGATGTCAACGAGATCACAATGTCAAAAACAAGGTTTTTGTTCAATTGAACTTGACTGGCAGTGCTTTATTTGACTGTGCATAAACTAGCAGTGCATTGAGCTGGCTAAAATGACAAATAGCATATTCAGTTTCCCTATTTACTATAGGCTATAGCCTTCATGTTAAACAAGGATGTGGTAGGCTAGTGAAATAGAATAATGACAATGAATTGTAGAACAAGCCGAGTCCACAAGGTAGCACGTAATTTGCCATAACTTATATAACTGAATTTTTTTCCCACTTTTGATACTGAGGAATTTATTTCTAATTGATAAGTATAACCTAACATTGGGAGAGAATCACAAACAATTGCTAGATCAATAAATGTCATAGGCAGACGCGTTTGGTTTTGTCACAAACAAGTTTATTTACAAGACCTACTGTGTGAAAAAAAATATAGAATAGGCTACTACCTTTATAATGAGAAACAAGTGTTTGTCTA
Source organism: Umbra pygmaea (assembly GCA_016801145.1). Taxonomy (NCBI): domain Eukaryota; kingdom Metazoa; phylum Chordata; class Actinopteri; order Esociformes; family Umbridae; genus Umbra; species Umbra pygmaea. Next base: position 40,017 of record JACXGM010003410.1, read on the forward strand.
TTGAAATAACAAATATCAAAGAAATCATGCTTGTGGGTGTTATTTTACGTTTGAAAACATATCTTTCATTTTCTACAATTGACTATGTTAAAATGTAGCCTAATGCATCACCTCTGTTCTTTGGAATGAAACTTAGAAAGTTGGGTATATTAAGGCAAACAATAGGACAGGATAATACAGAGAGAACCTTCATTAATCCTTCTGGTAGTATATTTTTTGTAAGAAGTTATTTATACATTTCGCAGCTTTTAGAAAAGTGTGAGTTAATACAGTACTGGTGCGTTATTCACGCCAATTTACCCCTCGTAGTTCACAGAATAAATGACAATTTCATGGATTAAAAAGACAATTACATTGTCTATCAATGGTGTTTGGACAGGTTGTTCTGTCAATATTTAAATTCAAAAATCCCCGAACCCTGCTCTGTACTACTGTAGGAACATGACCATCCATTGTGTTTCCCAGATGTGGGAAATAGAGGCTTTGTGTTGGGCAGTAGTAATGCATCAATGACAATCAGAAACGCCCCCATCGATTGTGTTTCCCAGATGTGGGAAATAGAGCCTTTGCGTTGGGTTGCTGGAGGGCGGCGGATGTTGTTCTGATGATGAAGTGGATAAACTTTTGGTTTTGTCATAGTCCTCTGGTATTTCGCTCAGGGCTGGTGCTGACCTGACCCACCTGACCCACTTCTCCAAGCTGAGTAGATGCGGTCACCTGAACCCACCAACACACACTTACACGTTTCACCCCCAACAGGAATGAAAATAAAGCTGAATTTGGTGATGACATGGAAACAGAAGAATGGCCTTTCCTTTTTCTCTGGGTTATGAATCCTAAACACACTCACACAGATCTGCCTCATAATAATTAATGAGTTGCATCCGTTGGTCTGCTTTTCACATAGGGTGATGGGCAAGTGATTTCCTTATTCCTTTTGTGCCGCATCAGGCAATTTGTCTCGAACAAAGGGGGTGGTGTGTGAATGCGTGCATGCATGTACTTCCTCGTGTGTATGGCAGACCGTTTAATAATTAATTTGGCGAGATGCGTGTTTGGTCTGGCTCCCCCACCACTTCACTGCCACAACATCCATCCCCACGTGTCTATCTGAAATAGTGCTATGTGCTAGCCAGGCTAGAGACCGTTAATTGGTTCAGGTTTAACATCTGCAACTGTAACATACCTCGTCTGTCTGAAGGAGGATTAGGGCTATATAAAATACACATGCTGATATGAATAAGATTAAAATGTGTCTGTTTAAATTGGAGCATCAACACATAGCCAAATAAATTATTATTTTGTTGTTATCTCTCATCTAATGAACACACCTGTGATTGTTTGTTCGTCAGCCAATCTAAAGCCTGATTAGCTTTAATTGCATGTGTCTGTGTTACCCTAGAGACTGTTGTGGGTGTTGTTGTTAAACCGGAACAGACCAGTATTCATTTTCTCTTTCCAAGCAGGACAACAGGCCTGGGGTTTTGTCAGTGTAATACAGATTTATTCTGCTCCATTTTTCTCCCCTCCCAATTCCCACTAACCCTGTCTTGTCAGCAGCTCCCCAACTACTTTTTCTAACCATACGTAGCCGAGCCACCGATTCTTTTCACACTGGTCATCCAATATGGAAACCTTTTAGTTCGATCATTAGCATGATCATTACGTTCACCAACTGTATTTCTATGATTGAATTTACAGGAGCCTGATTGCCGTACAATGAGTCACTGGAGAGCGACGTGGCAGGATAGATAATCTGAGTTATCTAACCCAAATCCCAGGCAGCACTATACCAATTTGCAATGCCTAGTTCTGGAGGTCCAGGGAAAGTGAGAGAACCCATAGTAAGGCTCAAATTATTGACGATCATGACATACTGTATCTTGTCCTGCCACTGGCTACAGTTCTCTAACTGACTACATTGGTGCAGCCCTATCTGTAGTCAGTACCATGTAGATAGTGCAGTGTAGTCGGAGCAGTGTAGTCGGAGCAGTGTAGTCGGAGCAGTGTAGTCGGAGCAGTGTAGTCGGAGC
>JACXGM010003411.1:9746-27412 GCA_016801145.1 Umbra pygmaea
GGGCGACAAAATGAAACGTCCCGTGTCTTCGAATTATATTACAAATTTCTCTGGATTTGAAAGTTAGTGGAAACATTTAGGATAATGTAAGTACACAACTAAGAAATATATATAATATATGTATAGTGATGTTTGCTTTTAATGCAAAGTATGTATTTTGTTATTGTTTTGATTGATATTACATATTGTACCTTTAAAACTGTCTGGGTCGTATATCTGCCGGCTCCAGGTCTGCAGTCTCCCCCTACTCTTTAACTACGGTATGGGTCCCCCACAGCATACGTTCAATTCTCTGGTTGAGTGGGTTATGAACATTGAAAAGAGGTTAAAGTTCACGAAACCAGAGAGCAAACATATAGCATCAGCTATGTCCCAGGGGATGAATGGGGGGAGCGAAACAACTCCAGCGCAGCCAATAGCACGCTGTTGGAGCAATTCTCCAGCACAGCCAATAGACAAATGGAGCAATTCTCAGACAAAAAAGCATGTTGGACACACCAAAAGTAGGCCTAAGAAAAAATCTTATGCTAACTGGTTGCTAGACCAAATAAGACAATTATTTCAACAATATAACGGGCAACTTACACAGGATGTGGCATATCAGACCCCACAAAAACTCTCACACCCTATAGGAAATAGTGGTATGAGATCTCCTGTTATACACTCAGAACCACTGCTCTGAGCAGTAGCAGGATAGGAGTCGAGACTATTAGCATGGGGGGTTCAGCTTTCAAAGGTGTCAACTGTTACAGGAGCCACACTGCTCCAACCAGGGTTTTTTCAGAGTACTACTCATGGAGGTATGGGTCGCTGATGATCAAACTGTAAGCTAATTTGCAGCAGGATTCATTGGTTAAAAAAATACCTGGGAGTGTTCTAGATGACAGCAAATCTCTGGGCTCACTACAGTAGCCCATTATAAAAATCTATCACTAACATGCCTTTGAGTTCTCAGAGAAAACAACAATTGCCATGAAACAGTGCTGACGGAGACCAGACCTGGCTGCCGAATATGACAGGCCCCACGAATGCGGGGGTACAGAAGGGTCTGCACATGGGTGCCAGGTTCTACTGGGGGGAACCCCCCCCCAGCCTGTCCTGAAATAAATCAGCACATGTAACATTTCCACAGCACAATGAATTGTATTATCTTTCCCAGCTGTAGCCTGGCTACCAAAGTCTCCACTGTTATCTATGATAACAGGCGAAGCTATTTAAAGAGAGAAAAATTTGAGAATATTACTTGGAGAAATTCCAATTAGGTCCTGCTCTCCCTCAAAAATTGATTAACCATGATGGGTTTTCGGGTCGAGTTGGACTGATCAACCGGCTCAATTTCGAACACAACATGGAAAATTCAGATTGGAGAATTTCATTTTAAAACGAGAAAATGGTTGGGATGTTGTCCAATCATCTCTTAACATAAATAGAAACTAGGATTTATGTTCACTAAATGTTGTCCTTTGCGTTTGTCTGTCCTGTCCTGTTACATGTATTTCACACTGTTTAAGGAGAGGAGCTGAGGTGTGGTGCCCTTTCGAGGTCCGACGGTGTAGCTGCCCGTGCGGTTTGTGAAACGGACCTCGGCGACGCTATCCGGGCTGAAACAAAAGGACTGGGTTATAACATTTGACTATGCTTCACTGTAGAAAGCTAGCATTAATCTCTTCTAGTCGCTCTGTGGAGAAAATTATATAGCCTTGCATGTAGTAAAACCAAAACTCCCTTTATGGGATGATCCAGCAAGCCTCAAAATGATATATTATGATATACAGTATAATGTTGAGATTCATGTAATTCTTGGTATTGTGTTGTGTAATTCTGTGTCCGGTTAAAGCGTGTACTTCGATGCCCTTTATCTGGAATTAAATATTATTCTCTTTACTAAGTTCTGTCCGTCTGACATTCTAAATCATTTCCCAGAACATCTCCGGTGGAGTCATTAATGGGAACGTAAGCTTTCTTGTTGCAGCCTGCTCTTAAGTTTCAGCCCTTATCATGCACACATTTAAGCTAGGTAGCCTATCGGGACTGTCTTGCGGGCTACGCTTTAGTTTCCCAGGTCGCTCTAGTATTTCTTTCTGTATCTGTTTACACACACGGATAAATAATCTATATTTTTTCATATAGTTGGATAGGAAATATCAACAACGTCTATACTATCAATCCTCTATACGCATTTATTAAGCATTCCTCCGTTCTTAACTCAGGCTATTGCAAAAGGGGAGAAAAGAAAATATATAATAATTATTAATGCTTTAACTTCATAAGTGCATCTTAATTGTATCCTTTTACCCCTTCGACTATATGTGTATCCAGATGTGTAGAGATTCAGATGTGTAGATATTCAGATGTGTATAGATTCAGATGTGTATATATACAGATGTGTATAGATTCAGATGTGTATAGATACAGATGTGTTTTCAGATGTGTATAGACTCAGATGTGTATAGATTCAGATGTGTAAAGATGCAAATGTGTATAGATTCAAATGTGTATAGATTCAGATGTGTATAGATTCAGATGTGTATAGATACAGATGTGTATAGATTCAGATGCTTATAGATACAGATGTGTATAGATTCAGATGTCTATAGATACAGATGTGTATAGGTTCAGATGTGTATAGATACAGATGTGTATTGATTCAGATGTGTATAGATACATATGTGTATAGATTGATGTGTATAGATACAGATGTGTGTAGATAGTGATGTGTATAGATACAGATGTGTATAGATACAGATGTGTATCCAGATGTGTAGAGATTCAGATGTGTAGATATTCAGATGTTTACAGATTCAGATGTGTATAGATCAAGATGTGTATAGATACAGATGTGTATAGATTTAGATGTGTTAAAATGCAAATATGTATAGATTGAGATGTGTAAAGAGGCAAATGTGTATAGGTTCAGATGTGTATAGATTCAGATGTGTAGAGATTGAGATGTGTATAGATACAGATGTGTATAGATTCAGATGTGTATAGATACAGATGTGTATAGATAGAGATGTGTATTGACTCAGATGTCTATAGATTCAGATGTTTATAGATTCAGATGTGTAGAGATTCAGATGTGTATAGATACAGATGTGTATAGATTCAAATGTGTATAGATTCAGATGTGTATAGATACAGTAGATACAGATGTGTATTGACTCAGATGTCTATAGATTCAGATGTTTATAGATTCAGATGTGTAGAGATTCAGATGTGTATAGATACAGATGTGTATAGATTCAAATGTGTATATATTCAGATTCGTATAGATACAGATGTGTATAGATACAGATGTGTATAGATTCAGATGTGTAAAGATGCAGATGTGTGTAGATACATATGTGTATAGATACAGATGTGTGTAAATAGTGATGTGTATAGATACAGATGTGTATCCAGATGTGTAGATATTCAGATGTGTATAGATACAGATGTGTATAGATTCAGGTGTGTATAGATACAGATGTGTATAGATACAGATGTGTATAGATTCAGATGTGTATAGATTCAGATGTGTATAGATATAGATGTGTATAGATACAGATGTTTATAGATTTAGATGTGTATATATACAGATGTGTATAGATACAGATGTGTATAGACACAGGTGTGTATAGATACAGATGTGTATAGATTCAGATGTGTATAGATTCAGATGTGTATAGATAATGACTGACCTGTAAGGTTGTATCCATCACTGCGTGTAGAGAGGTTGTTTTGTCCTGAACTCAGTGTGTAGTCACAGCTCATCTCCTCTCTCCTCACAGACTGTAGACGTCTGATCAGATCATCTTTATTCACAGTGAACAAACAGAACCTCTTGGATTTAGATGCTTTATTTCTGTTGATCTTTTGTTTCCTAAACTGCTGCTCTCCAACATACAGGTTACAGGTGGTGTCAGAACCAGCAGGTTCAGGAATCTCACAGATGATGATGACATCCTTCTCATCAACATGGACACTAATCACTGGTTTATGAAGACTGGACTGGATTGGAACTGTAAAATGAAGCAATTCTATGCATATCATTCTGTTTATTACTGGTATTTTCCATTATTATAACTAAATACATAATGCATATAAGGTGACCCAGAGTTTACAGCATCTAGCCTTCATAAGGAACCTAGTTTGACTCCCAGACTGTTGTTCTGTTGATGACTCAGACAGTCAACTCTAATTACTCATATTCACCACGGGTCAGTTCTGCAAATAAGACTTGGTCCTTAGCTGCCTGGTAAAATGTAAATCAATAAATTGTCAATTTAAATATGGCTGTACAATTCCAATAACCAAGCACAAAAGGAAAAAACATTTTTTATTTATTTTTCTTATAGTTAAAAATTTCTATGTTAGGTTTACAGTATACATTAGTTTCAGAAAAGCTCTTGATTAATAAACTTAAAGTTTTCTTAATATCAGCAACAAAAACCGCTGTTTAGTTTCACTTAATTTCAGAGTCATTACATTCTCAGTGTATTTACACTTGTAAACAGCATTTTTAACTGAAAAGGGATAAAAATGGCTCTAAATGGATGCTGTACTCTAGGTAAAATTCAATAGCACAAAATAACAATGTTTAGTTGAGTAGGTCAATGGTCACAGGAATATGGGTTCACTATTAATTAACAACATATGACAAGTGATTTGGGATGAATATGAAATATTGGTGAATACACTGACTACAATTACTTCAAATAAGAGAGTCTGAACAATAACTAAATGTAAATGTATAGAGTACACTAACATTTAGTGCATCAATAGATTACACAATGATAGAGAAAAACATTATAGACATGAGATTCATGTTAAGACTTCGTAAAGTAAACGCATTAGAGGAAATAAAAGGAAAATCCCCAAACATAAACGTTGAATGCAATTTGTATCAGAGGGTTAACTTACAGAAAAAGAAGATGACCAAAAGCAGATGTCCAGCTGCCATATCTGGGTTGAAAATATAATTTGACATAGAGACTCAGACTGTTAGACTCATCACTAAGATTTGTTGAACAGAGAAGTAAAGTAGACAAAGCAGGAAAACCACAGAGCAGAAGTCTCATTTGGTAATGTGGGTTACATCTGCAAAGAACTGGACATGTGAACAATCAGATTGTTTATTAGTCATAGTTCTCTGCAGCCATTTATTAACAAAATAGTTTTTATTATTACAGTAGATGACTACAATTAAATAGTGAAAAAAAAAAAAATGCCTAAGTGAGATATTTGACATTTGATGACCTCAAGTAAGGAAAGATTAAGAAATCCATTTGTGGTTTGGTGTACTCTAAAGTCTATTCAGTTGTCATATACAGTATAATTCATGTTTGCTGAGGCAACTCACTGTTATACACATAAGGTTAGATGCGAGCAGCAGTCACCCCGTTCTATGTAGTTCTTGGCTGCTTGATTCAGGTAAGCTAGTTCAAGGCAAAAACACATGTATATATTTTTTTCATTTCACCTGGCAAGTTGACTGAGAACTTTCTCATTAACAGCAACTGCCTGGGGAGAATTGGGGGAGGGAAGAAGATAAAGGAACCAATTGAAAGCTGGGGATGATGGTGCCCTACATCTTTTGGTGCCCTACATCCCCTTCCCTGCCTTAGGGCATTCAGAATAATCTAAGACCAGAGGGAAGAGTGCCCCCTACTGACCCTCAGATGCCAGTCCAACAGCATTGGTCTCCCATCCAGGGACTAACCAGTCCCAATCCTGCTTTGCATTAGAAGCAAACCAGCAGTTGAATTCAGAGCACTATACTGCTGTTAGTTCCTAGATGAGTGATGGCCCCGAGGAGAGGTTTGGAAAACACTGAGACACCTTCAAATTCTACAGTCAAAATTATTCAACCCCCATTGCAAATTGGGTTTATTATTAAAATGTACAAACTGTCAGCTTTGTGCAATAAACAAATCAAAGAAAAACAATTGAAATATCAATGAATGCTTCAAGTCGTTTCCCCAAATACTGTACAACTGCAAATGCAACTGATTATGACTTCTCCTGTCTCAAAATTATTCAACCCCTTCATGGCAAGCAAGCATCTTTAGTACTTAGTATAGCACCCTTTTGCTGTTATGACCTGCTGCAAACAAGATACATAACCAGACACCAGCCTCTGGCAGCGTTCCTGAGGATTCTTAGCCATATTGTGTAATGGCCTACAGTTCAGTAATATTGTTGCGTTTGCATGCTACAACTGCCTTCTTCAAATCCAAACAGAGATTTTCTATGGGGTTCAAGTCAGGTGATTGTGATGGCCCTGTAGAATCTTCAAGGACTTCTTCTGCAACCAAGCCTTTTCTGGATTTCAAGGTTTGTTTGGGATCGTTGTCCTGTTGGGAGGTCCAATGACGTCCAAGCTTCTGCTTACTTACTGATGGCATGATGTTTTCTCCTAGGATTTCTTGATACTTCAGCACGCTGCAGAACACTTCCAGTTCACGTCACTTCCGGTTTACGTCACTAGCCTGTTTTGTTACTTGCTGTTGGCCACTGGAAAATTGCCAAGTGCTTTTAACGTTTATCTACATTTTTTCATATACGCTAAACTCTCTTTACAAGTCTACCAAAGTACTAGTTTATTGTTCTATCAACGGTTTCACCTCGGGACGCTATTTTTTGGACACACAGAGTTTCTGCCCCTGGAAACTACTTCGGAAACTTCCGCCTCGAATACGAGTGGCTACCCCAGGACGTTATTGGAAGAGGAGTCTCTCATCTACTACCACCAGTCGAAAGCTAAGTAGCATGTCGTACTGCAGTTGCCTCTCTCTCCTTCTTGCTAAGATAGCTAAGTTAGAGGCTCGGCTTCAGACGCAGTTGCCAGAAAAGGAAAATCCCAGTGTAGCTAACGATAAGAACGCGTCTGACCAGGCAGTGTTGATAGTAGTAGCTATCCTAACTCCCCCGCACTGTCCTTGCAGCCGGACAATTTTGTCATGGTTGGTGGCAAAGGGCGCCGTCTGCCAGCTCGGCTGGTGTCGAGTTCCAAACATCCGACAGACACTTTCAACCGGCTTACTATTTCTGCCCTGTCCATGTAGAGTAACAACTGTTGGCTTAACTTTGAACTTGCAAACTTTGTATCAGTAGAAACCCGGTAGTATTTTCGAATGACCGTGCTTTCCTCCCTCATGTCCATTTGAGACAAGAAATATCTCTATTTTGTGTCTGGACAAAAGCCTCTGATCAAGCACAAATCATTGTTTTCGAGGTATACTCCACACGCAGGGATACTCCAGTGTCTACAAGCATTAGCTAGACCTGGGCGAACAACTCCCTGTAAGTTTGGGTAGGGGACGCCTCACGTGTGCCAGTTTAGTTTTTGTTTGGGAGATAGGACAGGTTAGGGGGTGGGGGACTTTGTTAAATTTCTTTGCTTTGGTCCCGTCCAGCCCTCCCATTCTCCCACAATTTTTACCATGGCAAATAAAGCCTGAATTGTACGGTAACCTCTGTGTCTGTGTCTTTACTCACATTTATGACCCCATACCTCTTTAACTGCCCTCCGGAGGTCCTTGGGCAGTGGGGGTGTCAGGTCCCTTATGGGAGTTAGAACATAACAAAGCACTTTCCAACAACAATAACTGACAGTCTGTTTTAGCAGCTTGGCTGAACGTTTTTTTTTAAGTACTTTAAAAGGCATTTACAGTGCTGACAATGTTGGTTACTTTTTTGTTGTTTCTTTGCATCTCTATATTCAAGTCAGTAAGAAATGCTAAATCAAGGAGCCAGGTTTTGTCCTCTAACTGTGAATATTGTCACAGTTTAGAGAGCTTGAGAAAGTCTTAGATTTGAGGTAACAGTTCATGTAATCTCCCTGTTTACCTTTGCTCAGCCACTGCACATCTGTGTGAAGCAGCAGGTCTGTGTTCCACTTCATTCTTCTCCGAGTGAGCCTGAATTTAAAACAAAGTTTTCATCGCAACATCCATCATTATTTTATGTTATACATTTAACCACACAAAGCTTGTGAAGGGCCGGCACTTGGTGGTGGGGAGCAGGTGTTTAAGGTGATTGTGGAGTTTTCAGCCCCAACGGGTAAGCTGCTACACCCGGTGTCACTCACTGCGGCAATTAGGGAACAGGTTGGGAGGGTGGTGGATGCTAGGTGTTTGAGTGGTGGGAGGGTTCTTATTGTGGTGGGTAGTGTGGCTCAGAGGGATAAGTTACTGAAGTTGGAGGTGTTGAATGGGGGTAAGTTGATGTGTATGGTGCCTGGGAGTGCGGTGAAGGTGAGAGGGGTGATCACGGGTGTTCCGGAGGATTTGTCAATGAAGGAGCTAAAAGAAGTGGTGTCGGGGGCGGTTGTGTTGGACGTGAGACGGTTGGGCAGTAGGGCACTGGGGTTAGAGAAGGTGAGTCCCACGGTGTTGTTGGAGTTTGGAGGGCCGTTGCCGATTAGGGTGCACTTAGGGGTTCTTCGTTTTTTTGTGAGGGAATATGTGCCGCCGCCGCTGAGGTGTTTTAAGTGTCAGCGTATGGGGCATGTGGCGGCAGTGTGTAGAGGGCACAGTAGGTGTGGTAGGTGTGGGGGTGCGCATGAGTATGGTAAGTGTGGGGTAGGGGACAAGGTGAGGTGCTGTAATTGTGGTGGGGAGCACAGTGCTGCGTTTGGAGGTTGTGTGGTTCAGAAGAGGGCGGCGGAGGCACGGCGGGTAAAGGTGGTGGATAAGGTCACGTATGCGGAAGCAGTGCGGAGAGTAGGGGGACTAGGGGTAGGTGTGCAGGTGGAGAAGGAGCTGGTTATGGGCCCGGTGTTGGAGGACAGTGTGGGTGTTCACAGTGTGGTGTTGTCTGAGACGTGTAAGCATGAGTGAGTGGTTGGTAAGTTGTTTTTTTTGGGGTTTCTGTGTAGTGTGGTGAATGTCTGTAGTCAGGTTAAGGGAAGGAATGCTAGGGTTGATGTTGTGGTAGGTGCTGCTAGGGAGTTTATGGGTATTACTGACGTCACGGTGGAGATGGTTCACGAGCTAATGAAAGGGAAGGGGGAGGGTAGGTAGTGGATTGATTATCAGTTACCTGGGTGTTGCTTTATTGACATTTGAAGTCAGTCCAGGAGCCAGGTTTGTGGGTTGTGATAAGTGAGTCAGATTATCCGTTATGTATGTGCACTGCGCAATTCTGAGTACCCTGTAACCCAACCTATGTGTGCCTTGGATTTCGACAGATATTATTAAACAATCAACATCAACCATCTACATGCCTGCGTCCTCCTCTCTCCTTCATTCCTTACAACCATGTGACATGCTCTGTGTTCTGACACTTTTCTATCAGAATCAGCATTAAGTATTTCAGAAATTTCAGCTACAGTAGCTCGCCTGTTGGATCAGACTACTGCCAGCCTTCGCTCCCCACCTGCATCAATGAGCCTGTCCAATGTTCACAGCTTTTCCTTCCTTGGACCACTTTTGATAGGTACTGACCACTGCAGACCTAGAACACCCCCAAGAGCTGCAGTTTTGGAGATGCTCTGACCCAGTCATCTAGCCATCACAACTTGGCCCTTGTAAAAATCGCTCAAATCGTTAAGCTTGATGATTTTTCTTCTTCTAACATATTATCACTTTGAGGACATTAATAGAAGCAGGAAAAATTGTCGACGGTAAGGAGATTTTATAAACACTGCCACCGTACATTCTTTACCACGGTGGATGTTTGTAGTGACCAATCCAGTCTCTCAGAGATGTGGACTCTGAGGAACTTGAAGTCTGTGACCCTCTCAGTGGTGACTCCATTGATTGGGATTGGGGTACGATCAGACATTTTTAACCTGTAGTGCATCATCATTTCGTGGTCAGGCCTACAACTGTAGTTTCGTCAGTAAACTTAAAGGGGTAAACCGATGAAATTATATAATTTGTCTATGTTCCTAAATCCTTTGAAGTACTTATTTGAGGTTCTGTCTCATCAGTCTACTCTTTCACTCAGGGAGTACAGGGTAGAGCTAGCGCGAGTGCAGTGTCAACTGGTGACAAAGGGTCTGTGCAGATGAATGCGTTTAATACAACTTTGTGAAATAACAATAATTTGCATGAAAAAAAAATGTTCTTTCACAAAGAAATAAACCCAAATCATGAAGCCCAACTTCTTTTGGTACATAATATATACATTTTGTATAATAAAAGTCTGTTTTTTTCTTATCTCTGTCAAGGCCACTGATGCTCTACTTCCTGCTTTCAGTCTGCTAACAGGGCGCGTTCAAACGTCCAACTTGTAAATAACGAAATTCTTTTTCTAAATTAACACTTTGCTCAGATATTTTCAAATTAGAAAATACATCAGATTAAGAATATTTAGTTGATAGACTGATGGTATGTTGTGTTTAGAAACTACTGAAATATGAATTTAGAAGAAGACAGCATTTTATTACGTTTCGTCTTGAACGCCCTCTCACTAGCACTGGGGTGGTAAGAAGCACGTGATCTGGTTTTTCTTTCAAATCGACATAGATGTCAGAAAAGTTATTGTAGCTGTTAATGACATCACTACAGTATGTTTGAAAACCACACAACTGAAATTTATCATACTTACCCTGCGTTCCCACCTGCCATTTTCTAGTGGGCGTCAGGGCGACGAGTCTCAATGTACTCTCTATGGTAAAAGACGAATTGGGAGGCGCCAAGCGGTATGCAAGAGCAGTGCACGTGAAGTGACGCGTGGGAAGCAGAGGAGGCGACGAGAGGGCATGGAAAAAGTAAAAAATAGTTGAAAGTTTTGGCTGAAGCGACGGAGCGTCAACCAATCAGGACACATCACACAGTGTGTACCAGCTAAACTAAATTGAACATAATTAATAGCCATTTAGCTTCTTAAGAAATGATAAACACATACAAAATAAACAAATGAAAATGTGTTTTTATTTAAGTCAAATTATATGGAAAACCAATACTCAAGTGATTGACATTTTCCATGAAACGCCCATAGAGCGACGAGTTCTAGGCTGGAGAGCGACGCGAGGCATACAATTTTGCGTTCCCCAAAAACAGGTGTGAACGCAGGGTCCTATCTTGCACCTGGCGCAACGCAGCGCAATGCCCGAACGCAAGTGTCTTTGCTAGTTTAAGACCGATGCAGTTTAAATAGCAAGTGGGCGTGCTGGTCTAACAGGGAGTTGTGTTCAGGATAATTCTGGGTGTATTGCTTTCTTGAGGCATCGGAAAATTATTGCACCATTAACCAACAAAAACCTGGTCTAAAGTCAATGGCGCAGCATGTCATTGTTATTTTAACAGCAAATTAGTGAAATGCACCTATGCGTATGCACAGTGTGTGCACACTATGCTTGTTGCACACACAGGGAAGCGCAGCAGCACACAAACATGCAAAAGATTACAAATATTGCGCATACGTCCGACTGGCCAGGATGCTGCTGGCAAACTTTTAGTTTTTTAATCCTTACATATAAATCTTTTTAATTTAATTAGCCTTTTAACTACTTTTAGTGGTAAGGTGTGACAGGCTTGGATGCTGGGATACTAGGCAGTGAGATGCTGTGTATTGGACTTTTACAGCAACAAACAACAGCAGAGTGTGGTTATAATGTTCAGTAGGGAGCAACTAATAGCTTTGCGACCTGCTGCGGCGGACTTCACCCAGCTGATACCGGAGGAACTTCAGAGGAGACCTCGAGGCAGTAGAGGCAGAGGAAAGAGGACGAAGCAGCGGAGGAGAGATGCACGGAGACAGAGAAGAAGGAGAGGATTTATACCATACATACCATCAGTCATTATGGGTAATGTGAGGTCTCTGGGGAATAAAATGGACGTGCTATCGGTGTTGGCACAGAGTCAGGTGTAATTTCGTCAGTGTAGCATAATGTGCTTCTCAGAGACATGGCTGCAACGTGACATCCCCAACCACAAAGCCGGCTTTCAAACTGTTCGGGCGGACAGGGACTGCACTACAAATGGTAAGGAAAAGGGAGGGGGTTGCCTGTCTGGTGAATAATATATGGTGTAATCCTTATCATATAATGATAAAGGAAAGTGTCTGCTGTCCGGATATTGAATTACTGACTGTGGGACTAAGGCTGTATTATTTACCCAGGGAAATTCCACATGTTATTGTTGTGGCAGTCTATATCCCACCATCGGCTAATCCGACAGTGGCATGTGATGTCATTCATAGCGTTGTAGGCAAATGAAATCAACCGTTTTTTCAACAGAATTGATTCAGTGGCCCCCACTCTATCGTCCCCCAAAACCAACCCTGTACCCCTTATTAACATCCACCCTCCACTTACAATATGCTCTTCCCACTCCAGTGGGAGCCCCATTCTTCCTTTAATAGAGAACATCATTAGTTGCCCACCCCCTCCTAAAAAGAATGATTATAACCCTCCCCCGCCACAAGAGGAAATAGCAATCTGCTTTACTGTTGTCCAGGTGAGGAAACAGCTCAAGGGACTCAATGCAGGAAATGCAGCAGGGTCTGATGGTGTCGGTCCCAGGGTGCTCAAGGCATGTGCCACCCAGTTGTGCGGAGTCCTTCAGCGGGTCTTCAACTTGAGCATGTCTCTACAAATGGTCCCAGTAGTGCGGAAGACATCTTGCATTGTTCCGGTGCCTAAGACATCACATGCCAGGGACCCTAAGGACTAGACCAAAGGTTTTAACCTCTCACTTCATGAAGACCCTTGAGAGGCTTGTCCTACAGCACCTACGGACTATGGTTAGCCCACACCTGGATTCACTCCAGTTTGCCTACCAGCCGCGGATGGGAGCTGATGACGCCATTATCTACAGGCTGAACTGTATGTACACTCACCTGGATAAAGAGAAAAGCACTGTGAATGTCATGTTTTTTACTTTTCCAGTGCTTTTGATACCATTAGACCAGCTCTTCTGGGTGAGAAGCTGACAATGATGCTTGTAGACCCCCCCCCCTTGTGTCCTGGATTATTGACTACCTGACAGGAAGACCTCAGTATGTGCGCCTACAACAATGTGTCGGTTACGGTGATCAGTAACACAGGGGCTCCTCAAGGGTTAGTCCTCTTTCCCTTCTTCTTCACTGTCTACACTACGGATTTCAGCTACCAGTCATGAGTCAGAGTCATGCCATCTACAGAAGTGTTCTGATGACTCTGCGGTGGTTGGATGTATCCGTGATGGGGATGAGGTTGAGTACTGGACAGTGGTGAAGAAATTTGTCACATGGTGTGATCATAATCATCTACAGCTCAATGTGGCAAAAACAAAGGAGTATGAGGTGGACCTGAAAAGGACAAGAAGAAAGCAACTGGTGACCCCAGTCCTCATTCGGGGTGTTGGCGTAGATATAGTGGAGCATTACAAGTACCTAGGTGTACATATTGATAATAAACTGGACTGGTCAAAGAATACCCAAGTTCTCTACAGGAAGGGACAGGGTCGCCTCTATTTTTTGAGAAGGCTAAGGTCCTTTAATGTCTGTGGAGCTATCCTGAAGATGTTATATGAGTCTGTGATGGCTGGGGTTCTCCTGTATGTGGTGAAATGCTAGAGAAGTGGGCTGAGAGTCGCAGACACTAACAGACTAAACAAACTGATCCACAGGGCCGGTGATGTTGTTGGGGTGAAGTTAGACTCATTAGAGACAGTGTCTGAAAGGAGGAGACTGTCTAAGATACGTTTAATCTTGGACACCTCCTCCCTCCCACCCACTACACAACACAATGCTTAGTTTGAGAAGCACCCGCAGCTATAGATGTAGATTACCAAGACTTACCACGGAACGCCACAGGAAGTCATTCTTGCTGGTGGCCAAGAACTCCTCCCTAGTGCTAAACATTTTGTTTCTTTTTGGCACCTCAATACCTCTATCCTCTCACTGACTGTTATTCTAGCAACTTAAAAAATCTAAGAATTTTAAAGATATTTATTAGACTTGTACTACTTCAAAATAATAATAAATTTTGGGTTTTCATGAGCTGTATGCCAAAATCATCAGTATTAAAACAATGAATGACCTGAAATATTTCAGTTGGTGTGCAATAAATCTAAAATATATGAAAGTTTAATTTTATCATTAAATTATGGAAAATAATGAACTTTATCACAATATGCTAATTTCTTGGACCTGTATTCTATGTACAAAAAGCAGTTGGGTCTCCAATTCTCTCTTTACTTTACACTGTCACAGTATGTTCCCAAACCAACAAAATCCAGTTATGAAGATACATACTTTAAGTAAGTATTTTGTCAATCAGCCGGAAAACATGCTCACAAGGAAGCCTAAATGTACCTAACATTTAAATTGTTTTGCGGATTGTTTTGGATTACCCAAACTCAGTAACGCTCAGTAACTTTCCATTACTTTTAGATTATTTTTTAAAGTTATTTTATAACCAGTTGAATGGCATAGCAGAAGGATTGTTTACATAACCTTGTTTAAGACTAAATCAAAAATCATATTCTGTGGCCCCAATAATATTGTTGCAATAGGACATACATTAACACTCTGAAATAAATAGAAAGGTCACACAAAGGCATTATATAGGTAGAATGATGGCAAGTGCTAGTGTACCTAAAGTAAAAAAAGATAAAGAGGGTCCAATAATTGCTTTTGACAATATAATGGACAATATTATGTAATAATTTGTATTTATTGTTTGACAAATGCATATAATGTAGCACATTTTTCAAATGTTATACCAAAAACTGTTTGGGAACTGTAACAACATGTTGTTGCAGAATTGAACTGAATGAAAAGGTATTATGTATATGAACTATTATGATTTATTTGGACAATGACCAGAGGGGAATTTATGTTTGACTGTTAAAAGGACTGTTGAATAGTTCATTTGATTTATGGAACATTAGCGCCATCTTCTGGACAATACATGTATTAGTAAGTCAAGGGCTTTGATTGATTATTCACTACATTCATCTGGTGCTAATTATGATTTTAGTTGGCTTTATAAGCCCTGGGGGTATTGCACAAAAGTAGAATAAAGAAATCCAGGATAACTGAAAAAGCGCAGCTTGACTGTTACACCCTGGTCAGACCAATTGTGGTAGTGCATCACAGACGCTTAAACGTTTACGTGGCCACGCAACAAGAATTTGGCATGCATTCTCTCTGCTTTGTAATTAAAAAATCCCCTTCCAAGCTATAGGTGTGTAGGTGTGTCCAAAGCATTCATATTGAAGCGAACGGATGCATCACTCAAATTGCACGCAACTGCATCTGCAACGCAAGTGATGCAGCCAAATGCAGTGTTCTATTGAAAATGAATGTATTTTTGCCGTACCAAACTGCACTGCCGCAATTGGTCTGACCAGGGCGTTAAGGCGGGATGTCCACTGGACACATCAAATGCGTTGCATTGCGCCGGAAGTCAATCATTGTCAATGGAGCAATCCGCAAGGATGCGTTTTACTTGCGGGCTTGCGATGGCAAAAAAGAACATGGCAACAAGTCAAGATCAAATATAAAAACATTTTGCATTCTTACCAGTGTGCAAATGGTATTTAGAGATTACTTACAGGGGAAGGTGATAAAGATGTTTGCCAAGGACTTCAGTGTCGTACACGCACTTTTGACAGTACGGCAAATAGTGCCTTTAAATAATAAATAAATAAAAATTGCCCTCATCACTGACTTCTTTGAAATCCCTGTTGCAACTTCTTGAACCATTTCAAACCATCTAAACAACTGCAATGGTTGGATCTAAATCAAACTTGTGACTTTAATAGTGACGAGTAATGCATGTTAATAAAAAATTAAGCAGAACACATTCAGAAGACAATGGTATGAATGTTAAACACGTTTATTTCGGATCAGAGCGACAACTAATTTAACACAAAGAACTCCAGAATTAATCTTAGCCTGGCTGTTAGCCTGCTCTGGAGCAGGCTAAGTGTAAAGAATAAATCTCCATGGTTACTTGGCTGAGTTTAATTCAACCAGCTTTTGTGCAACCAAGTCAAGGCTAAATTCATCCAGGATAACTTGAATTTCCAGGCTTAATTCCTTATCTTGGTTTTGTGCAATACCCCCCAGGTGTCCAGAGGGTGGGCACAGTTCATTGTGTTTGTCAACTCCTGGTTTCTGTAAGTAAATCTGTGTAGACATTCTTAACATTCTTAATATATATGCTGACAATAACAAACTATGTATTTAGCCTTTATTATAACACCTTCCCCTTTGACATGTAATTTGTTTTTTTGTGCATTTTATGATGGAAATCTTACAAATGGCAACTTCAAGTATGGTCATTTAGATGAAAAATATTTTATTTATCATAGTAAAGTATCTAGCAAATAAACAGTTTACAGTCATTACAGTAACCTACATCTTTGAAGGAAAAAGAACGTGGTGGGTTGTTGATGTTTTTTTATGTAAGACAATTCTAAGTTACACTTTATTTTTGGAGTCCCAAATTCCATATGTAGGTGCTGTATAGATAGTTTATAACTATCTGTTGATAAATCAACTAATTGTGCAATTGTAAGTTTACAATACAATTTAGGGTAATGGTTAAGGTTAGGATTACCATTAGGCGAGGGGTTAAGGTTAAGATGAGGGTTAGGGTTAGTAGATAGTTGGTTATAATTCTGTTGAGAGACAGATACACTTTTGGGACTCTCAAAATAGTGTTACTCTATTCTACTATTTAAAAATATGCAATACATTACATTATGTTGTCTGTATGAATTCTGACTTTAAATACAATAAATTGTATCCATTCATTATGGGAGGACTACACATACAGGTGACATTATGCATAACATTCTGTTAAATGTTAAATGTTAAATGTGTAGATTTAACACATTTGTAATAAGATAAGTAAAATAACAGAAAAGGAAGAAGGCCCTTGACCCCTTAAACCCCAAGGGTTATTATGATATTATGAATATGCATGTAATTCCAGGCAGAGTTGCTGATTCACAGTAAATTGAGCTGAGACACATGTCAGATATACTTCAGCTACAGAAAGCCAGTGGTGTAGAATGTTACATGTTATTGATGAAGTCTGTACCTATCAGGCTAAGCTACAGCTGCTGGTCGGTCAGGTATTAAGGTATATGTGGTCGGTATCAGACTAGAGGAAAGAAAGCACAGATGGACTTTAAAACTACAGTACTGTAAAATGATAAGGTGTATTACGTTAAATTAAACGTACAATATGTAGTTGTTGGCAACTAGGGGTCTCAATCAAAACAATAGCAAAAGATGTACTTGGATGATGTCGGGATCATCTGTTTTGTTATCGTCGTCAATGACAACATTCCAATCTATCGTCTCCGACAGAAAAAAATGTTCACTGACAAAGTAATGTATTGTTAAAAATATTATAACTTTATTCACGTTATGTTTGGCGGTTCCCTGGAACTTAGAACAACTAGAGAGGTCAAAGGTTATATGATGCCTTTGACGGAAGACAAAATGAAACGTCCCGCGTCTTCGAATTATATTACAAATTTCTCTGGGTTTGAAAGTTGGTGGAAACATTTAGGGTAACGTAAGTACACAACTAAGAAATATATATAATATACACTCACCTAAAGGATTATTAGGAACACCATACTAATACTGTGTTTGACCCCCTATCGCCTTCAGAACTGCCTTAATTCTATGTGGCATTGATTCAACAAGGTGCTGAAAGCATTCATTAGAAATGTTGGCCCATATTGATAGGATAGCATCTTGCAGTTGATGGGGATTTGTGGGATGCC
>JACXGM010003411.1:27512-42135 GCA_016801145.1 Umbra pygmaea
TCCCAAAGATGCTCTATTGGGTTGAGATCTGGTGACTGTGGGGGCCATTTTAGTACAGTGAACTCATTGTCATGTTCAAGAAACCAATTTGAAATGATTTGAGCTTTGTGACATGGTGCATTATCCTGCTGGAAGTAGCCATCAGAGGATGGGTACATGGTGGCCATAAAGGGATGGACATGGTCAGAAACAATGCTCAACTTTAGGCCCCTTAGTCCCAATTGGGCATTAAACGATGCCCGATTGGCACTAAGGGGCCTAAAGTGTGCCAAGAAAACATCCCCCACACCATTACACCACCACCACCAGCCTGCACAGTGGTAACAAGGCATGATAGATCCATGTTCTCATTCTGTTTACGCCAAATTCTGACTCTACCATCTGAATGTCTCAACAGAAATCGAGACTCATCAGACCAGGCAACATTTTTCCAGTCTTCAACTGTCGAATTTTGGAGTTCAGGAGATTGTCTTGAGCAGGACCACACACCTAAATGCATTGAAGCAACTGCCATGTGATTGGTTGAGTAGATCATTGCATTAATGAGAAATTGACCGGGTGTTCCTAATAATCCTTTAGGTGAGTGTAGGTATAGTGATGTTTGCTTTTTTAATTCAAAGTATGTCTTTTGTTATTGTTTTGGAAAACGAAATATTGTACCTTTAAAATGTAACTCCAATCTGAAACAGATCTTACATTGTCATTGTCAGACAGCTGTCCTTTCTCTCCAGCAGGACCTGTACAACACAGAAGGAGCCTGAATGAGAAGGTGTGGGTGAATGTTGGATTTAGATGTCGGTATACGAAAGGTCTATATCAGAAAGGGTCAGATCCAAAAAGTTGTAGTTGACCATTGGATGCTGTGTTGTACCACATTTATTGGCCATGAATCTCAGAACTGTGAGAAAGTGTAAATACGGTACATTCTTAATACTGAATTACAAGTGAAGTAACCACAGTTAAGAAATTTACATATTAATTGTGCATAGGTTGTCTTTTCCTTGTCAGTTGGATTTCATTTGGATTCCTTAATGTTTTTGTTATTCTACATTGCTGCACAAGTCTGTCCCTCGCTGTTTATCTACTGTTTAACTAATGAAGAGATTATGAGACGACTCACTAATGTTGCAGTACTACTTTGTCTATTCCTGGCATTATTAGATAAAAAAAAGCTTAGGTTGTTTGGCTCAAGGTAAAGGTGCAAAGGACCCTAGGGAAATTTTACTCTGAACCATCACTTTAAGGAAATGTGTCAATTCAAGTAAAGAAACCAACAAATATTGGTGTTTGAATTATTCGTTATTGAGTAAGCCTGCCCACCAGTCTGCTTTGTCCCTGATGAGTTCTAGGTATTTTTGTCCTCCGAAAGATCAGTACAATCTGCTCTCCAGAGGGCTGGGGATAAATGCGAATGCAATCAGTACCGTGATGTGTGCAGTATGGCACAACACAGTCCTCTAATTTAAAAGGGGCATTGCCCGAGCATCACCTACAGGTACCACCTCACAGAGGGGAGATTGCCAGCCACCTGATTCCTGGTCTGCAATGTCCTCCTCTACTACCAGACACTGTGACGGGAGAAGACGTCCAGCTGCTGGTTACACCACAGACCAGCATCATCCTGGAGTTGGCCCAAACACATACACCCTTGCTGGACACACCAGCAACCTGAACACTCTACAGAGTTTGTGTTGTGTATTGAATATATATCGTGTCCCTTTGAGACACGAGTTCTGCGTGTGTATGCTTGTATTGTAACACAATAGTTGAGAAAGAAGTCTGAAAAAAAGACGCCTCAAGTTTGGGCTAAATATTACATTCGCCTCTGGTTGATTAGTACTTGTTATGCACAAGAGTTTGAGACTGCTTCAGTTGGCCGGGTATGAGAAGTACAAAGGAACTGTCAACACGTAGCGTGGTTTGTTGAAGCTCCAACAACAACAGGTCGAGGCAGTCTTCCCTCAGCCCAACAATCAAACTCAGTTACAATCTTGAGATGGGCCGGCTACCATCGATTTGTGACTAATTTCTAGTCTGTAGCTTTTTCCTTTACAGGTCTAACCAAAAAAAGCCAGCTGGAACAAGAGCGCTAGAAACTCAAAGTGGAAAAAGAATTCCAGCTGCTGAATGAGCACTTACCACCAAAGCTGTGCTCTGTACCCTGTAACTTCACAGTAGTGGACGGGTCAGTAGAGATGATATCATAGAACTCATCATCCCATGAGTCCTCCAGGCCTCCACTACTCATGTCTTCAATCTCCAAATCTACAGAAATTAAATGATAGCTGGATTAGTGTGTTTGAACATGCATGTGTGTACTACTGTTAGTGTGTGTGTGGTGTATTATTTATTTATTGGTTCATACTCAGATTATGACATTCCTGTTGGACTTCAGATCTATGAAAAAGGTACCAGACATTTTCAAGTGAGAATCATTTCCTATATGGACAATAAGGTTTTATACCACATCATAAAATAATCAAATTCTTACCTCTGTGAATGTTTCTGTCCTGTAAAATAAAGTAGGCTGTATTAATTATACTGAAAATAATCTATAGAGTAACCTATATCATAGGCACTTAAATTCATACGAAAGTTACATTTTGTAAATTATTTAATAAGCTTCAGAATATTATGTACTCACTGGTCTTCCTGCAGAGACAGACAGCTGTCAATCCTAACAGGAACACACTCAGTCCAGAAGCCCCACCCACTAGTGCATACCATAATACTTTCTCTGTTTAGTGAAATTGGGAGAGATCATTAGGTCTTAACCCCACCATCAACACAAAGGATAACCAGAACTTCACATTGTAACTGTCTGAGGATATGTTAAGGATAAACAGGTAGTCAGCCAGAGAAGGATACATACTCAGATCACTGTCTTTATGGTTTGAATTCACAACACTTCCTGTGGAGCTGTAATATCCTGTGAACATAATAGAGAGTACATGTACACTGCTCAAAAAAATAAATGGAACACTAAGATATCTCATCCTAGATCTGAATGAATGAACTAATCGTATGAAATTCTTTTGTCTTTACGTAATTGAATGTGCTGACAAAAAAATCCCACAAAAATGATGAATGGATATCAACCCATGGAGGTCTGGATATGGAGTCACAGTCAAAACAAAGTGGAAAACCACACAACAGGCTGATCCAACTTTGATGTAATGTCCTTAAAACAAGTCAAAATGAGTCTCAGTAGTGTGTGTGGCCTCCACGTGCCCGTATGACCTTCCTACAACGCCTGGGCATGCTCCTGATGAGGTGTTCTCCTGAGGGATGTCTTCCCAGACCTGGACTAAAGCATCCACCAACTCCTGGACAGTCTGTGGTGCAACGTGGCGTTGGTGGATGGAGTGAGACATTATGTCCCAGATGTGCTCAATCGGATTCAGGTCTGGGGAACGAGCGGGCCAGTTCATAGCATCAATGCCTTCCTCTTGCAGGAACTACTGACACACTCCAGCCAGGTCTAGCATTGTCTTTCATTAGGAGGAACCCAGGGCCAACCGCACCAGCAAATGGTCTCACATGGGGTCTGAGGATCTCGTCTAGGTACCTAATGGCAGTCAGGCTACCTCTGGCGAGCACATGGAGGGCTGTGCGGCCCCCCAAAGAAATGCTGCCCAACACCATTACTGACCCACTGCCAAACCGGTCATGCTGGAGGATGTTGCAGGCAGCAGAACGTTCTCCACGGCGTCTCCAGACTCTGTCACGTGACGTCTGTCACATATGCTCAGTATGAACCTGCTTTCATCTGTGAAGAGCACAGGGCGCCAGTGGCGAATTTGCCAATTTTGGTGTTCCCTGGCAAATGCCAAACGTCCTGCACGGTGTTGGGCTGTAAGCACAACCCCCACCTGTGGACGTCGGGCCCTCATACCACCCTCATGGAGTCTGTTTCTGACCGCTTGGAACACATGCACATTTGTGGCCTGCTGGAGTTCATTTTGCAGGGCTCTGGCAGTGCTCCTCCTGCTTCTCCTTGCACAAAGGCGGAGGTAACGGTCCTGCTGCTGGGTTGGGTAACACTTTATTTTGAGAGTCCAAAAAGTGTGTCTGTAGATGCTCTACAGATTATCTGCAGACTATCAACAACATTTTAACAGACTATCTACTAACACTAACCCTTATCCTAACCTTAACCATTCCCCTAATGTTAACCCTAACATTAACCATTACCCTAAAACATATTCTAAACGATTGTCATATCATCAATAAACTATCTGTAGAGCACCTACAGATGGAGTTTCAGACTCTCCAAATAAAGTGTAACCCTGGGTTGTTGCCCTCCTACGGCCTCCTCCACATCTCCTAAAGTACTGGCCTGTCTCCTGGTAGCGCCTCCATGCTCTGGACACTACGTTGACAGACACAGCAAACCTTCTTGCCAAGCTCACATTGATGTGCCATCCTGGATGAGCTGCACTACCTGAGCCACTTGTGTGGGTTGTAGACTCCCTCTCATGCTACCACTAGAGTGAATGCACTGCCAGCATTCAAAAGTGACCAAAACATCAGCCAGGAAGCATAGGAACTGAGAAGTGGTCTGTGGTCACCACCTGCAGAACCTTTATTGGGGGTGTCTTGCTAATTGCCTATAATTTCTACCTGTTGTCTGTTCCATTTGCACAACAGCATGTGAAATTGATTGTCAATCAGTGTTGCTTCCTGAGTGGACAGTGTGATTTCACAGAAGTGTGATTGACTTGGAGTTACATTGTGTTGTTTAAGTGTTCCCTTTATTTTTATGAGCAGTGCATTTACAGTTTAAACACAAGTTATTTAACACCTGTAGACTTAAATAGTAGGGCCACACTTACTTTCAGTTGAACTCTTCAGGGTGCCAGTTGTTAATATAGAACCAACTGTCAAACCTGGTACTATGAACAGAAATTGGGTATAATTTTAAGGTAAGGTATCTTAATGGGATGATGTAATAAATGAAATACCAACCTCTTTTTTAATTAATATCAAAACATTTTGAGGGGTGTTACATTCCCTCCTAAACAACGACCAAACTGTTGTTGTTCACAAATGTTATATGTTATTGTATTTCAATGAAGGCTCCGAGACGTGGCGGTTTTGTTTTACTCATAGAAATTAAATTTATAGAAGCCTTATTAAACTGTTTTGCTTGGTCATTCGATTAGTACACAGCAAAATGGCAACTGTCGTTAGTTTTCACGGTAACAACACGCAAATCGGTTTAGTGCGGAAGTAGGCAGCTAGATCTTTGCAATGGAATGGTACACTTGGCTGCCGCTCTGACCATTCTGCTACATTTATTTGCATTGGAATGGCACTTATAACCATTCAATTTCTATGGTTTTACTGAACATATTTTATTTCCATGTCACATTCAATTCCACTGACCAGAATTTTTTGCCACCTGCAGTTTAAATTGTCACAGTCTCCATTATGGGGGGACCTAACAGGTGGTCAGTTTATCCCCTGTGTATACTGTTGTTGTGGTTTATTTTTTCTATGTGATTTAGGTTTCTGTGCGTTCTGTTTATGTTCAGTTCCCATACTTTTAGTCATATGATTTACTAAAAATGTTTATTTATCCAATAGTCTTTCCTAATTATCTAACCAGCCACATTCAATAGTTAATTAGTTCTGTATTGAAGCCCAGTCCTCAGTGTTTGTAGCTGTCGGTATTTTTGGATGGCAGTCCATGTGTGTACTTGTATCAGTGTTAAAGAAGTGTTTTCAGCACCATGGAAAGCATGTACAGTATAGCAACTACATCTACAGCTAAGACACAAGTTAAAATCACATGAACTTGTAATCCCATTAATCTCATCAGCCATTCACATAAAATGAAAGGCGGTGCAAAAATTCTCATTTAATAATATCACCTATATATATTTGATGTATTTTATAAGTGCAACCATATTAACTTATTTATAAAACACTAAATAAAAATAACAATTAAAGTAGTGACTGAATAACAAAATGGAAAAAACATCAGGTTTCAAATATATATATTTGACTGAAGACAGGATGGCAGGAGCGCACAGGGTATTCAATAATATTATATTACCAACGGTGCTCTTGGAAGGGAATTAGATTAGAAAGAATAAAGAATAATCATGCCAAGTGGACACAAAGATTCTGAACCAAGTCACTCATTACAATAATCCAGCCTGAGTGACTTGGTTCAGAATCTTTGTGTCCACTTGGCATGATTATTCTTTATTCTTTTTAAATATATAATGTTTTACATCCACAAAAAGCTCACTTGATAATAATATGTACAGTATTCCCTACAAAAGATCCCTGACAAATTCCAACCAAAATAACGCATGATCTTTGTGGAACAGCATCTTCTGGAGTTATACAAAGTTGTTTAGGCGTAACAAACACTGTTGTTTTTTAATCAGTTAAAACTTTTAGTTCTGGAACCTAGAATATTATGAGAAATATTAAAATTGGACCCACCAATCAATCTTAATGACATTCTGTACTCAGTAAAGGGCCATGGCCTCTGTGAAATATCAGTCCAGGAGGGTCTATGGAGTGGGATTTTTGGAGAGAAGCAGTGAGTCAGCATACCGAGTACAAATAGGTGATGCATGACAAGAGGTAAAACTCATCTTTTCTTTGTTTGGGGAGTTTTTATTATTTTTATTTTCAGTACAATAGGAAGCCGGAGCTAGGGAGACAGGCATGTAGGGGCAGTCGCATACATAAAAACAAGTATCCCTCCACGCAGAAATCAAAGCGAGGCCCCCATCCATGCAATATTATTAAAATATTAATATAAACATTATTATTATTATTACTGCATTGTTGGAGTTGATACTGGGGCACAAGAGTTTCACTGTGTACTTGTAATAACAGCTGTGGTCTTCTGTAGATGTAACAAGCTTGAAAATAGCCTTTTAGATGGCTCCACTTGCCCTAGGCCTACTACAGTGTGTTCTGTCACTGTCTAATTTCGTTTTGATGCACATTTTCTGTTAATCCAATAAACTTTATTTCACTACTGAAATATTACTGTGTCCTTCGATAGATCAAAATGAAATTGCTGACGCAAACACCCAATTATTTATAAATGAAAATCCTTGGAAATTGTCAGGGGTGCCTAAACTTTTGCATATATACTGTACAGTGGATTAGTATTTTAATTTGAGTTAATTAGCTATTAAGTAAATCATAACTGACTGTACAATAATAAACATTCTGTTACATTATGTTTTTATGCTCCAAATGTTCTGATCACAAATTAAGAGACTCATATGAGAAACCTTTCAGTTACTGTCGCAGAGCACTACCCAATAAGAGTTTATTTATTTTAACATCATCACTTCACTAACTTTAACAGATTATTCTATATAGCACAATGCATCATTAACAAAAATGTTAGTTCAAACCATGTTGTTCTACATTTAGGTTTTGTAGCTATTACATTTTCTGGTCTCATTGTAGCTATTCCGTTAAGAGGAATTGGGGCATGCTAATTGAGGTTCTCAGGAGAGTGAAAATTTACTGAAAAGCATTGACACGTGACTCCTTGTTGGGAAGACGAATATGGAAAAACTAGAAGGGCTTGGTGCCAAGGGATAAGACTGGCTTGGGTGTTCAACCCTGCCAAATCCATTGTGAGTTGTGATAAGGAGACGTTATAAACAGAATAGAATTAGATGAGATGTAACTCAGATCGATGGAGTTTAAGACATCACAAGTGATGTAGGACAGTCATATGCCTGGGTGAAAGGAGACATATCTAATGTCTCCTCCCCTGTTTAGTTTTTTCAAACAACTAGATAAAGATAGTCAACACACCTGATGTTGATGTCGTGGGGATTAAACAGGTGATCAAACCTGTTGATAAGTTCATATTTAAGTGTATTTATTATGCAGAAATAGAGAAGAGTTCAAATGATATTAGCAATGAAAAGTACCTGTATCTGATTGCAAAAGAATATAAGTATTAAATTCTGTAAACAAACCAACTAAAATCAGAATTTAAAGCGATATCTTCTGACAACGCTATAGAGAAAAATTGAGGAGGCATCTCTTCTTAGAACGCTATAGAGAAAAATAGGGGAGGCATCTCTTCTTAGAGCGTTATAGAGAAAAATAGAGGAGGCATCTCTTCTTAGAACACTATAGAGAAAAATAGAGGAGGCATCTCTTCTTAGAGCGCTATAGAGAAAAATAGAGGAGGCATCTCTTCTTAGAGCGCAATAGAGAAAAATAGAGGAGGCATCTTTTCTTAGAGTGCTATAGAGAAAAATAGAGGAGGCAATAACCATAAGGAAGCCTGCAGTCTCACTCAACTCATTTCATTGAAGATGTGCCAATGCCATCTAACAGGGTTTTGGCCACTATCCTTCTCTATGTGATGAACCAGGGTGTTCACATGGCGATATGTACAAAATCATTAAAAAAAACATATGTCCACTTGTGACATTCTCGTAGGCAAGAAAACGTTTGCCTTGTACATTTACGAAATGTAAAAAAAAGTCTGTTTACCTTGACCTTACCCTAACCGTAACCTCACTAATCTACTGCATATTATCCCTGAAGTAAACATTCCCCAAGTACTAAATTTTGAACGATTGGTCTATTCTTGGAAGTGTTCCGGTAGAAAAGAAATTCAATACGTAAAAAAACTCACATTTTTATGTACCATATCGTAAGTCTGCCTACGTAATTTGGCAAAATTTCAATTACGTACGGTTACCCACGTCTTGATATGAGAATGCGTTGGATGAACCTCTGTTCTAGCACTCCCTTTTTCAATGCTGAAAGGTTGTCCAAATGAATAGCAGTAACACCAAATCAAATGTTATTTACAAAAGAAACACAACAATGTGCATCTTCTGCAGATAATGACACATCAGCAAATCTGAAAGCATTTTACTGAACTTAGTTGACTGTATGCTGTATAAATAATAGGTAATGTAAAACAGGTTTGGACCACGAGCTGAAACCAACACAACTGTTGTAGCACTTCAAGCTTTTTAGTATGGAATAACAGCAGGGAAACACACATTTATTAATTTTTACAAAACAAACAGAATCATGTGCAGCTCACCGGTTGTAGAGGACGTTTGTTTAGTTGTTGGAACAATGATGATGAGTTCTCCCATCTGATCTAAAATAAAGTTAGTTTTGTCTCATTAAATATACTATAGTTGTACAAAGGTGATTATAATCTAATAAATATTATCTAATAAAGTCAGGCATATCATGAAGTCCTAAATCACCAATGGATGGATGTGTATAGATATAGATGTGTATAGATTCAGGTGTGTATAGATTCAGATTTGTATAGATACAGATGTGTATAGATAAAGATGTGTATATATACAGATGTATATAGATTCAGATGTGTATAGATTCAAATGTGTATAGATTCAGATAGGTATATATAGAGATGTGCATATATACTGATGTGTATAGATACAGATGTGTATATATACAGATCTGTATAGATTCAGATGTGTATAGATTCAGATGTGTATAGATACAGATGTGTATATATACAGATGTATATAGATTCAGCTGTGTATAGATTCAGATGTGTATAGATTCAAAT
The DNA here is from genome assembly GCA_016801145.1 of Umbra pygmaea. Classification (NCBI taxonomy): domain Eukaryota; kingdom Metazoa; phylum Chordata; class Actinopteri; order Esociformes; family Umbridae; genus Umbra; species Umbra pygmaea. Next base: position 37,081 of record JACXGM010003411.1, read on the forward strand.
ATGTATAGATACAGATAGGTATATATACAGATCGGTATATATATAGGTATATATACAGATCTGTATATATATATAGGTATATATACAGATCTGTATATATACAGATGTGTATAGATTCAGATGTCTATAGATTCAGATGTGTATATATACAGATGTGTAGAGATTCAGATGTGTATATATATACAGATGTGTATAGATACAGATGTGTATAGATACAGATATGTATAGATACATATGTGTATAGATACAGATGTGTGTATATAAAGATGTGTATAGATACAGATGTGTATGGGTACAGATGTGTATAGATTCAGGTGTGTATAGATTTAGTTGTGTATAGAAACATATGTGTATAGATAAAGATTTGTATAGACAAAGGTGTGTATAGATACAGATGTGTATGGATTCAGATGTGTATATACAGATTTGTATAGATAAAGTTGTGTATAGATACAGGTGTGTATAGATACACATGTGTACATATAAAGATTTGTATAGATAAAGGTGTGTATAGATAAAGGTGTATAGATAAAGGTGTGTATAGATAAAGGTGTGTATAGATACAGGTGTGTAGAGATACAGATGTGTATAGATACAGATGTGTATAGATACAGATGTGTATAGATACAGATGTGTATAGATACAGATGTGTATAGATACAGGTGTGTAGAGATACAGATGTGTATAGATACAGATGTGTATAGACTCAGATGTGTATAGATACAGGTGTGTAGAGATACAGATGTGTATATATACAGATGTGTATAGATACAGATGTGTATAGATTCAGATGTGTATAGATTCAGATGTGTATACATTTAGATGTGTATAGAAACAGATGTGTATAGAAACAGATGTGTATAGATTCAGATGTGTATAGATTCAGATGTGTATAGATTTAGATGTGTATAGAAACAGATGTGTATAGATACAGATGTGTATATATATATATACAGATGTATAGATACAGATGTGTATAGATACAGATGTGTGTAGATTCAGATGTGTATAGATACAGGTGGGTATAGATACAGGTGTGTATAGATACATATGTGTATAGATACAGATATATATATACAGATGTGTATAGATACAGATGTGTATACATACAGATGTGTAAAGATACAGATGTGTATAGATACAGGTGTGTATAGATACAGAAGTGTAGTGATACAGGTGTGTAGAGATACAGATGTGTATATATAGAGAGGTATATATACAGATGTGTATAGATACAGATGTGTATAGATTCAGATGCGTATAGATTCAGATGTGTATAGATACAGGTGTGTATAGATACAGGTGTGTATAGATACAGATGTGTATAAATACAGATGTTCATAGATACAAACGTGTATAGATACAGATACAGAAGTGTAGAGATTTAGATGTGTATAGATACAGATGTGTATAGATTCAGATGTGTTTAGATACAGATGTGTATAAATACAGATGTGTATACATATAGATACAGATGTGTATAGATTTAGATATGTATAGATACAGATGTATATATATACAGATGTGTATACATACAGATGTGTATAGATAATGACTGAATGCTGTATAAATAATAGGTAATGTAAAACAGTTTTGGACCACGAGCTGAAACCAACACAACAGTTGTAGCACTTCAAGCTTTTTAGTATGGAATAACAACAGGGAAACACACAGTTATTCATTTCTACAAAATTTACAGATCCATGTGCAGCTAACCTGTTGTAGAGGACGTTTGTTTAGTTGTTGGAACACTGATGATGAGTTCTCCCAGATGACCTAAAATAAAGTTAGTTTTGTCTCATTAAATATACTGTAGTTGTACAAAGGTGATTATAATCTCATAAGTCAGTCAGACCATGAAGTCCTACATCACCGATGGATGTGGATACAGATGTGTATAGATACAGATGTGTAGATACAGATGTCTATATATACAGATAGGTATATATACAGATGTGTATAGATAAAGATGTGTATAGATACAGATGTTTATATATTCAGATGTGTATAGATATAGATGTGTATAGATATAGATGTGTATAGATATAGATGTGTATAAATACAGATGTGTATAGATACAGATGTGTATAGATACAGATGTGTAGATACAGATGTCTATAGATACAGATGTGTATAGATACCATTCATACAGATACAGATACGTATGGATACAATTGTGTATATATTCAGATGTGTATAGATACAGTTGTGTATAGATACAGATGTGTATAGATACAGATGTGTATAGATTCAGATGTGTATAGATACAGATGTGTATTAATACAGATGTGCATATATATAGATACAGATGTGTATAGATTTAGATGTGTATAGATACAGATGTATATATATATATACAGATGTGTATAGATACAGATGTGTATAGATAATGACTGAATGCTGTATAAATAATAGGTAATGTAAAACAGTTTTGGACCATGAGCTGAAACCAACACAACTGTTGTAGCACTTCAAGCTTTTTAGTATGGAATAACAGCAGGGAAACACACAGTTATTCATTTCTACAAAATTAACAGATCCATGTGCAGCTAACCTGTTGTAGAGGACGTTGGTTTAGTTGTTGGAACACTGATGATGAGTTCTCCCAGATGACCTAAAATAAAGTTAGTTTTGTCTCATTAATTATACTGTAGTTGTACAAAGGTGATTATAATCTCATAAATCAGTCAGACCATGAAGTCCTACATCACTGATGGATGAGGATACAGATGTGTATAGATACAGATGTGTAGATACAGATGTGTATATATACAGATGTGTATAGATAAAGATGTGTATAGATAAAGATGTGTATAGATACAGATGTTTATATTTTCAGATGTGTATAGATATAGATGTGTATAGATATAGATGTGTATAGATTCAGATGTGTATAAATACAGATGTGTATAGATACAGATGTGTATAGATACAGATGTGTAGATACAGATGTCTATAGATACAGATGTGTATAGATACAATTCATAGAGATACAGATACGTATGGATACAATTGTGTATAGATTCAGATGTGTATAGATACAGTTGTGTATAGATACATATGTGTATAGATTTAGATACATATGTGTATAGATTTAGATGTGTATAGATACAGATGTGTATAGATTCAGATGTGTATAGATTCAGATGTGTATAGTGTAGATGTGTATAGGTTCAGATGTGTATAGATATAGATGTGTATAGGTTCAGATGTGTATAGATACAGACGTGTATAGATACAGATGTGTATAGATACAGATGTGTATATTTTCAGATGTGTATAGGTACAGACGTGTATAGATACAGATGTGTATGGATATAGATACAGATGTGTATAGATTTAGATGTGTATAGATACAGATGTGTATAGATACAGATGTGTATATTTTCAGATGTGTATAGGTACAGACGTGTATAGATACAGATGTGTATGGATACAGATGTGTATATTTTCAGATGTGTATAGGTACAGACGTGTATAGATACAGATGTGTATGGATATAGATACAGATGTGTATAGATTCAGATGTGTATAGATACAGATGTGTATATATATATATATACAGATGTGTATAGATTTAGATGTGTATAGATACAGATGTGTATAGATTCAGATGTGTATAGATACAGATGTGTATAGATACAGATGTGTATAGATACAGGTGTGTATAGATACAGATGTGTATAGATTCAGATGTGTAGAAATACAGATGTGTAGAAATACAGATGTGTATATATATAGATACAGATGTGCATAGATACAGATGTGTATAGATAATGACTGACCTATAAGGTTGTATCCATCACTGCGTGTAGAGAGGTAGTTTGGTCCTGAACTCAGTGTGTAGTCACAGCTCACCTCCTCTCTCCTCACTAACTGTAGACGTCCGATCAGATCATCTTTATTCACAGTGAACTGACAGAACCTCTTGGATGTAGATGCTTTCTTTCTGTTGATCTTTTGTTTCCTAAACTGCTGCTCTCCAACATACAGGTTACAGGTGGTGTCAGAACCAGCAGGTCCAGGAATCTCACAGATGATGATGACATCCTCCTCATCATGATGGACACTAATCACGGGTTTATGAGCTGAAATTAAATGAATAAACAACCAGTCAACATTCAGGATTCAAACCACTCAGTTGATAAGCTCTCCTATAAAACAGATGGATTGACTCAGTGCAATGCTGCAGATTGGAGGTAAGTAGCAGTGTTGTAAAAAGTACAAAGTAAAAGTAGGTGAATGAGTTTGTACCTGTATTTGACCTGTTTTGGGCTGTTCCTAAATAAAACTTAAATGACAAGGTAATTTTGTTTTAGTTTTTGTCTTTTATCAGACGGTTTTACCCAGAGCAACTTACATTAAGTATAAGGACTGTAATGAACTGGGTTGATAAGGAATAGTGTAGGTAGAGGCAGTATTTAAACAGGGTAACGTGAAAATGAATAATTAACCATAAACAAACACTAGAGCAGGCCTATAACACAGGAACAATGAAGCACACAGACGCTGAGTAAAACAGAGACTATATAGAGACAGCAATCAGTAAACAGGAAACCGGTAAGAACGATAATGATTTAATGATGATCAGGTGTGTGTGCATAGAGAGACATAAGAGTCCAGAATGTGAATGTGAGAAGAAATATTGGTAATAACTAGGGGTGCAACGGATCATGAAACTCACGGATCGGATCGGTTTTCGGATCTGAGTCACGGATCGGATCATTTTTCGGATCAGCAAAATAAAAAATATATAAAATAATTGGAATTTGGGTTAGTTGTTTTTATAATTTTCAGTGGTTATGATGAGCAATATGAGAGAGAAATTTGGTTAATATTGATCGTTGTTTAGGTATATTAAATCACCTTAAGCCTTTTCCTTGCCATAGGAGCCAATGAAGAAGAAAACTTTAAGGTGAAATTATATAATCGTCTTCTAATTATATGATCGTTGGATTTCGGTTAGTTATTTTGACAGGCTTAAGTGTTCATAACAAGAAATGGCCATGAGAAATTTGGTGATGATTGACCATTGTTTAGGTACATTAAAACCAC